>CATIWJ010273522.1:0-22288 GCA_949640765.1 Croton laevigatus | reverse complement strand
AACAATACCTGAAGCTCTTTCTATTATGATCCAAGTCAAGGTCTCATTTGATAGAATCAATACTTTCCTGGTTGATGATGAACTCAAGATTGAAAGCCTAACAATAGTTCCATCTTGCAACTCAAAAGAAAGTGTTATAATTCAAGGCGGTAAATTCAGTTGGGATCCTAAGTTAAATGAGCCAACTTTGAAAGAAGTGAACTTGGAAATCAAATGGGGGCAAAAAGTGGCCATTTGTGGGCCAGTTGGCACTGGAAAATCATCACTTTTATCTGCCATACTTGGAGAGATACCTAAAATCTTAGGAAATGTAAGTAACACGACAGTTTCATATGCTAAATCTTGTCTCTTTTTTTTTTTTTTGTTATATAATGTGCTTTTCCCAATGCTTGTGATTAGGTCAATGTGTATGGTTCTGTTGCTTATGTTTCTCAAACTTCATGGATTCAAAGTGGAACTGTTCGTGATAACATACTCTACGGAAAGCCAATGGATCAGGCCAAATATAAGAATGCCATAAAAGCATGTGCTCTAGACAAGGACATTAATAGTTTCAATCATGGAGATCTCACAGAAATTGGCCAGAGAGGACTTAATATGAGTGGTGGGCAGAAGCAAAGGATTCAACTTGCTCGGGCTGTTTATAATGATGCTGATATCTATCTCCTTGATGATCCTTTCAGTGCAGTAGATGCTCATACTGCTGCAATTTTGTTCAATGTGAGCCAGGAACAAACAATCTCCTATGATTATTTAAAAGCATGAAATATTTGCTGAAACAGCTTACTTGAATTTATAATGGCAGGATTGTGTCATGACTGCTCTAGGAAACAAGACCGTCATACTGGTTACTCACCAAGTCGAGTTCCTCTCATCTGTGGACAGAATATTGGTAAAACAGCTTGATCAAGAAAATATTATTGGGAGGAATTTTGCTTCACTTTTTAGTTAATTTATGTTTTCCTTTTGATATAGGTTATGGAAGGTGGGCAAATTACCCAATCAGGAAGCTACGAAGAGCTATTGACTGCTGGAACAGCATTTGAACAACTGGTGAATGCTCATAAAGATTCGGTAACGGCATTTGGGCAATATGATTCAACTGTAGAATCTGCGAAGGTAGATAGTGTTCATCCTGATGAAGAAATTTTTAATTCACGGTATTCTGCTAAAAGAAACAGTGAAGGGGAGATTTCTGAGAAGGGTGTTCCAGGAGTGCAATTAACAGAAGAAGAGGAGAAAGAGATTGGTGATCTAGGATTCAAACCATTCTATGACTATGTTCGCGTCTCAAAGGGAGCATTTCCTGTTTTGATGAGTATATTATCTTCCATTGGTTTTGTTATTTTACAGGCTGCTGCAACTTATTGGCTAGCTTATGCTATCCGAATTCCTGACTTCAATAGTGGGATTATGATTGGAGTTTACTCTCTGATATCAACTAGCAGTGCTATTTTTACATTCTTTAGGACTTTCTTCGCAGCCCATCTCGGATTAAAAGCCTCTAAATCCTTCTTCTCTAGCTTCATCAATTCGGTTTTTAAAGCTTCTATGCTCTTCTTTGATTCTACGCCCGTTGGAAGAATCTTGACTCGTGTACGAATATGCCTAAATTTCTATATTTCAGATTCCAAAATTTTTAGGTTTATTTAATGTTCATCTTGTTATATTTGGCAGGCTTCGTCTGATTTAAGTATTTTGGATTTCGACATTCCGTTTTCCTTTACCTTTGTGGTGGGTCCTCTAATAGAGCTGATAGGAACTATAGCTATTATGGCTTCAGTCACATGGCAAGTTCTCATAGTCGCCATCATTGCTCTTGTAGGTTCAAAATATGTTCAGGTAAATACACAGTTTTCGGAATTTTGATGTCATCTAAATTGCTAACAGTAGCTGGAAGCGCTTATCTTTTTTCTCTTAATCTTGCACAAAAGGACTACTATTTAGCCTCTGCAAGGGAACTTATAAGAACCAACGGTACGACAAAAGCCCCAGTGATGAACTATGCTGCTGAGACATCACTTGGTGTAACGACAATAAGAGCTTTGAAAATGGCAGAAAGGTTTTTCGGGAACTACCTAAAGCTTGTAGACAATGATGCTACACTTTTCTTCCATTCTAATGCGGTCTTAGAATGGATGATAATGAGGATTGAGGCAATGCAGAATGTGACTTTATTCACAGCTGCTCTTCTACTTGTTCTGCTTCCGAAAGGCGTTGTAGCAACAGGTACCCACTTAATTACTTTGATGCATATATTTATCTAGAAGGTGAGAAAAAGTACTCAATTGTCTTTTGCACTATTATGCAGGACTTGTTGGGCTTTCATTATCGTATGCATTATCTCTTACTGGGACTCAAGTTTTCACGTCTTGTTGGTATTGTAACTTTTTAAACTACTTAATATCCGTAGAACGAATTCAACAGTTCATGCAGATTCCACCAGAACCTCCAGCAATTGTGGAGGACAGAAGGCCACCATCTTCTTGGCCTTTTAAGGGTAGAATAGAACTTCAAGAGTTAAAGGTAAAAGGAAACGCCATAAAATTTTATATTTCAGGACATATTTACACTTTTTCTTTACTAGTTTAACATTCTTAATTTGAATTTCAGATTAAATATCGTCCAAACGCTCCCCTCGTTCTTAAAGGAATAAACTGCACATTTAAGGAAGGGACAAGAATAGGAGTTGTAGGACGAACTGGAAGTGGAAAAACAACTCTGATCAGCGCTTTGTTTCGGTTAGTAGAGCCTGCAAGTGGCCAAATTCTAATAGATGGACTTGACATTTGCTCTATTGGTCTTAAAGATTTGAGGACAAAACTCAGCATCATCCCTCAAGAACCAACACTTTTTAGAGGCAGTATTCGGTCTAACCTGGACCCTTTAGGCCTGTATTCCGATCACGAAATTTGGGAGGTAAGAAAATTGTTTCGGAAAACCCATTTCTCATCTGCATAAAAAAATGCCAATTACTTGAGTTTTTATGTTTACAGGCTTTAGAAAAGTGTCAGCTTAAAACAACAATCAGCAACCTTCCTAATCAGCTAGACTCATCAGGTCAGCATGTTCCTGCAGAATTTTACACTTTGCAGCCAAAATATGTCCTTTCAATTTCTTTACTAGTCCCTCTAAACTTAACTCGTAGGTTTTAACATCGACGTGGTGGCCACTGTTTGTGCAAAGATTAGGTCTAGATATTTGAATTTACAGTACTGGAAATGAGATATCAAGTAGAAAAATGCTAACTTTGATGAATTTGAATATGCAGTAAGTGATGAAGGTGAAAATTGGAGTGCTGGGCAAAGACAACTATTTTGTCTAGGAAGAGTGCTTTTAAAAAGGAACAAAATTTTAGTACTAGATGAAGCCACTGCTTCAATTGATTCAGCTACCGATGCAATTTTACAAAGAATTATCAGACAAGAATTCTCTGAATGCACAGTGATTACTGTGGCTCATAGAGTTCCGACCGTTATCGACAGTGACATGGTCATGGTCCTTTCTTATGGTATATATGTTTCGATTTTCCTAATTATTATTATTATTATTATCACATTCATTAGTTTTAATTATAGATGTCTTAAAGTAATTATTCAATTAATTTGCAGGGAAATTGTTGGAATATGATGAGCCTTCAAAGCTTATGGAGACTAATTCAAGTTTTTCTAAACTAGTAGCTGAATATTGGTCAAGTTGCAGAAGAAACTCCTACAAGAACTTCAACACTATTCATTAGAATTCAGATTCTATATTAAATATTTTTATTCATAAATATAAGGAATTTAAGGTATAAAATTTAAAATTTTAATTGTTTATGGTAAAATTTTGAAGGTCCAAAATACTAATAAATGATCAAAGGTTGAAAATATGGCCTAAATTCCATGAATGCAGAATTTAAGATCAGGATATTGTATAATTTCATTAGCTTTAATGCTATTTTTTTGGAGTCTCCTTATGTATAATTTGCTTTTACAAATTTGTAGAAAATAAGTTGTGCTTTTAAGAAGAACAAAGAGTTGGCGCAGTGATTAACAGCGCATTTATTTTATCAGTTTTTTTAAAAAAAAATTGTGCTTTCAAGTTAAAAATAACTTAAAAAGCTAAAAAAAAAAAAAAGGAAAAATCCAAACATACAAGTAGATAACTGACTGAAAAAAGGCTAAAAAATTGTGATTTTAATTAAGCGATTTCAAAATCTTCCCGCTTAAATTGCAATATTACAAAATAATTCCAGCTAAAATCTACCTAACAAAATAAAATAAAACAAGCTGCTTAATTGTTTGTTTGTCAGTTTGTTCAGCAGTTCATGTTAGGGGATAATGGTTAGTCAATCGTTAGCTGTTAGATTTATTTTTACTTTTTTGCCCTTTCTTTTTCTCAAAATTATGAAGCTAGAAACAGTTTTTAGTTTGTTAATTGTTGATAAATACAAGGGTAAAATAATAACAGGCCAACCAAAGAAAACCACAATAACCGCTCCTCCGCTCCCCAATCCAGCCAAAATTTGGCGGAATCTCCGCTTAGTCTACTTTCTTCAGTTCCAAATTCTCGAGCCTAATTTTATTTTTATTTGCTGATGATTGATTTCTTGAAAAATCATTATAAAGAAATTTGAATTTCACTTCACTCTCTGCTCACTGTCTCTTCAATTTCACAAAACAAAATTCATTCGAATTTTGATTTAGGTTTTTTTTTTAGGGTTTGATTGCAGAAATGAAAGCTTCATTGAAATTCCGTGAAGATCAGAAGCCGCTTTTTAGAGCTAAAGTTCCATTAAGCATATTAGGATTACCTTTTCAATCAGGAATTGTTGCCGGCGAATCCAAAGAGCTGTCTCTTAATCTTGCTACTTTCTTTGAATCTGGACCTTCTGTTAAGCTCGCTTATCGCCCTAATGACACGTGGAAGCCTTTCTCTCTTATCGTCAAAACTGGTATGGGACCTTTTGGTTCGCCTATGTCTAGTTCTATGCTGATGAGTGCCGAGTTTAATTTGCTTGGGAGAGGAAACCCTAGTTTTATGCTTCATTTCAAGCCTCGATTTGGGGATTTTTCGATTAAGAAGTCGCAGTCGTCTTCGGTGTTTGAGAAGAGTGGGAATTCGATTGGTTCTTTGGAGGATTGTGATGATAAGGATGCATCAATTGAGGTTGTGGAGAATCCGGCTGTTTTGAATGGTGTCGGAGGCGGCGGGGTTGGGGCGATGAATGGATTTTCCGGGAAGAGAATTTCGGTTTTGCAGCCGACTACTGCTAGAGCGCTTGCTGGAGCATTTTCTGGTGTGGAAGTTACTGCTTGTACGAAACTTCCGGTTAAAAGCCGTGCGGTTATGAATTTCCGGTGGGGAGTTAGGGTTCCAGCGGAGATTAAGAGTGGTTTTGCTGCTGATAATCCAACGGCTGCGATTAATTTTAGGAAGATTCCATTTTTGGTGATGAACAAGATAGGGATTGAGCACGTAGATGGTGATGAATCCAAATCAAAAGGAGCAATCACTACTACAAAGAAGATGAACTCAGAATTAACCCGTTCTGACATGGCGGAGACTTGTTTAGCCGTTAAACGGCAACTGGAGATTCTGCAAGCTGAGAATGGGCTATTGAAGAAAGCTGTTGATGATCTCAGGCATGAAATTGGAGGAGGTAAATTTAGTTCGCCAGTGGCCGATTTCAATTCGGGAAACAGATACAGAGAGAATGAGAGAAATGGAACAAAAAATGGTAGTAGAATGGAAAGGAGAGGCAATGATAAGAAATCAATGGAGGGAGATGTGAATGAGGAGTTGAAGAAGGCATTGAAGGGAGCTACTGGTGTTGGACCTTGAATTCGTCGAAACCGCTAAAGGTACATACTTTATAATTTTGCCAAGTTCAATTTGTTCTATTTTTCATTACCATTTAAATCTTTGTAAGGTTTGGTTAGGATTTTATGATATATGTTTTGCATTAGCTGCTTGGTTTACTCCTGTAACAAAAATGGATGTATTAGTTCAATAATTTATTGGATGCAGAAGCAATTTCAGATTTGATTGTGTTATGGTATCCATTTGATAGGAGAAAAAGATGAAATTTGCAAGTGGAAGTCTTAATGCAAATTGCAAATCACACAATTATTTCCATTTTAGTTAAACAAACTTCACACCCATCACACATTGTAGTTTATTTTGTCGGAATGAAACCAAAGATACAATCTTTTTCACTCTCCAGTTCATTTTTCTGCACACCTTAGCCAGAAATTTCAATAGACTTGACTTGAGGCTTTTTCGCTTCTTCTTTAGGTATAGTCACAGTAAGCACTCCATTTTCCATGGCTGCCTTAACTTGATCCATCTTAGCATTTTCAGGCAACCTGAATCTGCTCAAAAATTTCCCACTGCTTCTTTCAATTCTATGCCACTTATCATTTTTCTCCTGTTCTTTGCTCCTCTCTCCACTGATTTGGAGGATTCTGCCTTCTTCCACCTCCACTTTGACCTCCTCTTTCTTTACTCCTGGTAGGTCTGCTTTGAAAACGTGGGCTTCCGGTGTTTCTTTCCAGTCAATTCTCGCATTGACAAAAGCTGAGTTTTCCTTAGCTGAAGAAGCCACATTAGTTAGTGTTGGGGTGAAGAAACCATCGAAAACATCCCAAATGTCAGAAGAAAATGGATCAAACACATTAGTCCTGTGCTTGCCAAAGAAGCTGGGAACAAGAGATGATGCCATTTTTGCAGAGTAAACTGGAAATTCGTCGGAGAATTTTTTTGCTGCTTTAGAGTGGATTATCTAAATCTTGATGAAACGATGAGCTATATCAAGCTATTTATAGGAATTGAGGAGAAGGTTCTAGGTTATTAGTTATTAAATTACGGAAACAAAAAGAGAAGTCTGGTTCTTTCTTGATCTATCTATGGTTTCATATTCTTGAACAATATTAATTAAATATTATTTGGAAAGAAACGATAATGATGGCCCTGCAGTTTCTTCTCCACGTTCCTTTCAAATTTCAATGGTTGTTGAAAATTGAGTAAAACTTTAAAGTCCTACAAATTTTTAGATTCATACAAGGGAAAGTTATCAGTCCTGTTAAATTTCATTGGGGCGTACACCAATGTGGTTTACATTTTTGTATTAATCTTCTAAAGATCTCAATAGGAGGAGGTAGGTCTTTACAACTCCAGAATATATGGAGGCATGGATTGGAAGGCTACAGGAAGAATTGTTGTGTTTTTATATGAATCTAGCTAAATGAAACAAACAAATATTGTGGACTATGTAACACCCATTTCTAGAATATAGAGAGCTGAAGTTTTGACTATTGATACTTTAGTATCTCCAATGTGAAAATGGGTTGCTATGATATGATGTAACAATGTTTTGACAATCTATTTCTGGAGGATTTGTTTGACAATGTCTTAGTTGTTTCTTTTTTTTTCCACCAGGGTCTCTTAAGTTAAACATTATTCTGTAATTGCTTATGCATTAAACTATGGACTTCATGTTACTCAGCATATCAATGTTTTGTTGCCATTGAAATGCTCTTATAAATTGGTGCAAAACCATCATTTTAACCACCCCCCCCTCTCTATTTGTATTCTTTTCTTTTTATTGCATAAATATGTAACCAAACAACTACTAAATACAACATATATGACATACCTCCACCAATATTCATCTTTTCTGTTGATGTATTTTCAAAAAATATAGTCTGTCTAATCTTTGCTTCTGTTACATTTATTTGATCTTCTATCAATTTCTACATTATGTGCAATTAAAGGATGAAATAAGGATGAAATCAACATTTTCTCCCTCTAGTAGTTGAATACTCACTAGACATACTTTTATTATTATTATTATTTTTAGAATAACTCACCAGAAATACTTTAGAAAAAAGGGGCAGCGACGCAAATAGCATGTTTGGGAGTTTTTAGTAGTATTGAATGGCAAAATGTTTCTAATATTAAGTAAATAGTATATTTCAAATGTAAACTTCCACTATACCCTTATTAACAAATAGAAAAAGCAACCCTAAATTAATCTAAAATAGAAAAATTATCCAACCCTAAAAAATAGTCGGATTTTTCTCTTTATCTATGAAATAGTAGCAGCAACTTGACGGAAACATAAGGTTCGCAACCGTTGCCTCCACTGTCAATGTGCCGCACACATACATAAAGCCCAGAGACAGTCGAACCTCAAGTTACTACCGTATATATACCTATGTATACCAGTATATACGGTTTTACTTATTCAGCTCCTAAAGTTTAGCCGTCTCCCCTCTAAAGATCACCATATACTATATCCATATATTCCATATTATACTGGTATATGGTATATATGACCCATATATATACCTTATATATACAGATATATGGTATATATGATCCAGATAACGGTGCATACAACTCCACTTATTCATCTCCAAAATCCTAGATGTCTCCTCTCCAAAGATTACCATCTGATATATATATATATATATATATACCGATATATGGTATATATGATTCATATTCGGGTATATACGACTTCACTTATTGCTCTCTAAAAACCCTAGCCACCTCCCCCCTCCTAAGATCACCATCTGCTACAACGTTTCAGCATAAAAATTCCAAAAAAACATGACCACTATAAACGTATTGAGATGAATATCAACTGCCATGTAGGCTTTCTCATCCACCAAAAATCGAATCTCTAATATTTTTCGGCGAAGATCAACCAATAATGGTTCAAAATATTCAAAATTCTTTTCCTGGACTTTATTTTTGGCAATGGCTATCATTTCAGGTTTTAAAAAATGGCAAGTTTCATTAGGATTGAAATCGAGGTTAAATGAGGCATAAGAAAGAGGAGGAGAAAAACAACGTGATATGCTCTATTTAACTTTTCAAACATCCATTTCTAATAATAATAATAATAATATTATTATTATTATTATTATTATTAGGGGTATAAATGTATCCCTGTAAAAAAAGTGATTTATTTTTTTAATCTTTTAAAAAGTGATATTCTTTTACATTTATAAAAAAATGAAAAAATGCTTGAATTTATACGAAACAATTTTGGGCTAGTAAGAAAACTAATGATGCCTTGAGGGCCTCGGTATTAACCCAGTACATGGAATATTGTTGAAGAAGCCCATGGTTAAATGAACTAAACCTACTAGCAGCCACTGTGAAAGTGAATGTAACAAAAATATTCCAAAAATATTGGATCATTGATAAAAATAATCTAGTCAAGTTTTTAATTGGCAAAATATCCCAAATAATGTTTTTATTGACAAAAATATTCACTTTCAAAAATAATCAAAATAACTAAAAAATATTACAACAAATGTAAAATAAATAAAACAAATTCGTTAAAAATTTTATAATAGTTGTATAAAAATTATTCAACAGAAAATCAATGTAAAAATATGATAGAAAAAAATTTCAATAAAATTAAATAAAATATATACAAACTGTTTGCTGTTCATTTTCAAAATACAATTGAAATTATCAAAAATATATTGCTCCATGCGTAAAATCATTTTTTTTTTTTTTTGTTGAGCTCCAAGTCTATTAAGTTTGCAAAAAAGGTATAAACAATATTCAAAACATGTACAAAAGATGTTCAATAGTTAATCAATATGTGTATAATAGTTGATCAATATACATTCAATTTCTACACAATATGTATTCAATTTTAGAGCCAAAAATGAATTTAATTTACGCACGATATACAATTACTGAAACTTAGTAAACAAGTTTCAACAGTAAATACATATTACAAATGTATTAAATCACATAAAAACAGTTAATTTTCACTACTACCTAAGATTGTCTTTTATTATACAAGAAGCCAAAATAGATATAGAAAAATATGTTTAAAGAGGTATAAAATATATACAAAAAATACAAAACATGTTAAAAAATATGTTTAAAATAATGATGAATTATTATTTTCACATGTTGTTGATCCATACTTATGCAAACAAAATAGACAAATAATTATATCCATAATATCAAAAGAAAATCCATATGTGCAATAACTTTTGTTACCTCAATTTCCAATATATAACATAATTCTTATTATCCTAATATCTCTACAAACATAAAACTTAAATTCTCACAAATATTAATGTGATAATGAGAATGTAAAGTTTACAATTACAACTTCAAGTTTATGATTTTTGTCTAGAATTGTAAGCACTTATTTCTCATGCAGCCATCCAAAAATAGGCTAACATCTCACAATTGCTACTCTTACCAGCCTAAACCCCAACCAATTTAATTTAAAAGAGCATAGCATTTGTCAAATATGTTGGTTCACTACAATCAGGTTGTCCCCATTCATTGGTGAAATTACTCTTTTTTTTTCCCAAACAAATCATACAGCGTAGCTAATAATGTCAATGTTTTTTTAAGACCTCTGATATTTGGTATTATGAAGTTTTGGACATTCATCTTCAAGAATTACAAGGTCTATAAAATCTGAAAGTTGCTTTCCATCTTAGCTACTAAGGATGAAGTAAATCTGTTTTACTGTATTTTCCTGATCATGTTTTAGCATTTTCCTAATTGTGTATCAATTGTTTGCAGGTTGTAATTCATAATATTAGATTACCTAAAACTTAAATATTATAAGGGAAGAGAAAAATTACCAGTTAATAGCCACCACCATATGCATGAAAACGAAAACGCCGACGTTGGTAAGCAGTGGAATAGCCGGAATCGAGTAACCATAGTGAGAAGAAGGATCGAGTTGGAGGTGAACAAAGAAACGAAGAAATATACGAAAGGGATTGTGCTGTGTTCTGCGTCTGCAACTTCTCGATATTGAATTCCTACACAAATATTAAATCGAACCAAATCAATGCCATAAAATCATGAAACCAAATCAATTATCACACAGAAAATTATAAATCATAATTGCTGGCGGTGATGTAAATGAGGATATTTCACAACCACGATCCCGTTGACTGTTCTTGCAATCTAAAATCACCGGAGCTAACAATTTCATCTTTCAATAGCTTCTCACATTCATCACATAGCTTGATCTAGATATCAAATCCATAGAAAGACATAAGGGCTGTCTAATAAATTTCAAAGGCCATGTGCAAAATATCAAAAATTAGGCGTTGAGCTTATAGAGATTAAGATATGTATCATTGGAATGAATAAATAAGATGTATTCTAAGGGTTGACTTAGTAGAAGATAAAGCATACATTTAATGTTATTTTTTTACAATGGAGCCATATGCAAGTGTTCTGTTTGAGCAGGTTACTCTACGGCCTCTAACCATTGATTCTACAAATTAGGTTTAAGAAACCACTGAGTCCAGAAAGCAATTTATCTCCATATCTCTCTCTCTCTCTCTCTCGCACGCCAGCAACATAAGTCACCGTACATTACACTGTCACACCTATCTCTAAGAAATTCGGCCATTCGTTCCATTGATAAGAAAAATAATCCTAATCGAAGCTCCACCATGGCCACGGCATTTCGTTGAAAACTTCTAACGATCGGAGTTTTGAGTAGTAAACATGGAAGCTTTCTAACTGCGGTTTTAGTTCAATGAATTCGAAGCCTAGCGAAGGAGAGGAAGGAGAGGAAGAGTGATCGAGTGAAAGAAAAGTTAGGGAAGGGCTAGAATCGGGTTATTTTTGTCTATAAAATCATAAGCTGGTTATTTTTGTCAATAAAACCATAAACAGATCCATTGTTGTTGTTAAGTAAAGTTAAAAGGAGGCAATTTATATGGTTTTCCTTGGGAAAATGAAGGAAGCAGATTCTAAACTTTTTAATAAAACTATAGCAGATTGAAATGTATAAATTAACAGGGATGACAGTATTTCAATTTAGGAAACAGCACAAAGTTTTAAAAATTAAATAGCAATACATAAATACTATTTATTTATCTCCTATAAAATATTAAAAAGTGATATTTACTTCTTTTGTCCAAATTACAGTTATTAAATACATAATTATGGATGTGGCACAGTGGTTGGCAGTGCACTCCTTTACCCGGGAGACCCGGGTTCAAGCCTTACTTCCCTCATCCCCTTAGGTTAGACTATAGAATAGGTAAAAAAAAAAAAACAAAATTATGAGGAATGCTTTTTAATTTATTGAGTGTAGATTATTTTTTAATTATTAATTACTTATAAATAAATTAAAAAGTATTTTTTTAAATGTAAAAATAACAAACTTATAAATAGTTGTTAAATATTTTTTTCAACTTATAAATAAATTATAAGTAGTTAAAATAATTAAAATGACTAAAACAGTTTAGTGGTCATTTGGGTCAATGCAATTAGAAGCGCATAGATTTTATTAAATGCATAAGATGTATGCTAATTTCTTTATCGGCCAAATACGTTATCTTCCATGGAAAAAATGGTAAACATTATCTGATGATTATCTCTAATGGCTCAACAGTTTCATAGATTTAAAGTCAAAATTCAATTGAAAGTCTAAATATAATAATAAAATTAAATTAGAAGTTCAAATATAATAAGAAAAAAAAAAGAAGCAAATATTAAAGTTATAATGCCACTTGTTTTAGTATATAATTCAATAATTTACTCAACAAATTTCTATCTTTTCTCTTTATATCTAATAATTGTTCTATTTATAGTAAAAGAGAAAACAAGTCCTATGTTAAAAAAAAAAATAGAAAACAAGTCGGAGAGAAAGACATTTGCTTTTGGAAGTGCGGGTGCCTTTTTCTCCAACTTGTAATTTTTTTTTTTCGCTGAAAAGATCTATTCATGTGGAATGATTAAGGGTTTAAAGAACTTCATTAAATGAGTAATTAATGTCTAATTCAAGATGATCGCCAATTAAATTGAGGGGTCATGTTATGTCCAATTAGTTACAGTTCCATCCAAATATTTATTTCAATTCTTTCTTTGTTGGACCACATTATCTGTTTGATGAATAATGATAATATTTCACTTTTTGTGCTGGCATTTCAAAATATTTCTAGGAATATAATTATAAATTTATGCTCCATTTCAACCGCGCATGTTATCAACCATCCTAAATTTCGGTTAAGGAATATAAATCAATGCTCGATTTCGACTGCACATGTTATCAACCAATCATAAGTTTTTGTCCGAGAATATAAATTCATGCTCGATTTTAACTGCACATGTTATCAACCAATCATAAATTTTGCTCAGAGAATATAAATCTATACTCGATTTCGACTACACATGTTATCAACCCATCATAAATTTTGATCACACCTTATCACTATTATTTATCAAAAAAAAAAATGAAAATATTAGCATATGATGGATTATTTTATCAATAAGTTAATCACTAGTATAAGCTTCTAATTGAGATTGCAAGAACTTGCTAACGAATGGCCAAACATCTCCTTTGTTGAGTCGGGTTCTACATAGTTTTTAACATGTGTGCTCATATGTTAGTTATTTGCTAACATGGTTAATCTTTATAGTTTATTTGGATAGAATTATTGCAAAAGTTTCTTAATAATGCGATCAAGCACAATAATTAGCAAATACTAATATTTCAATATAGGCATGTGAAGCATGATTATTCAACTAACTATAACTAATACAATGCTAATTGTCTTTTAATGTTTGGCAGTTGTATAAAATTTTATATTTGAATTAAATAAATTTGATAAAAATTACTTTATTTTAATTTTATACTAATTTTGAGTCAAAAGTTTTTTAATATAGTTATATTTTAAATTTAATTTTATTTATATAAATTAATTATAAATTTTATTTTAATGATTTATTTGCTTACAATTTTAACCTATAAGACTTATGACTAAAAAATTTATGCACTCAATTAATTATACAATAAATTTTAATAATTAAAATAAATTTTATTTTTATAAATATAATATTGGCTTCAATAAAAATTAAAATAAAATAAAAATATTACTTATTAAAAACTTTTAGGGCTATATTGATATTCAAAATTTGCATTCCACTTGTATAACAGCATTTAATAATTAACAAATTTGTATTCCTTATAGAATTTTGAATTAAAAATATTTATAACTAAATATGAGCTACAATTAAGTGGATAATTAATATAAATTAAAATTATATTTGGTTAAAATATTATTATTTAATTAAATATATAAAATCCAAATATTAATAAATTAATTTAATAATCTTATTAAAAAAACATTTATTTTACAAAATAAAAAAAATTAGTAGATGTGTTTCTCAATATATATAAATTTAATCAATTTAATGATCTTATTTAAACACATTTATTTTTCAATTTTTTTTTAAAAAATATTAAATAATTAAGTAATATCCTAATTTATTTATAAAAAATGAAATTCTTTTTTAGAGCTAAAAGAGGAGAGAGATTATAATTTTAGGGAGAAGGATATAATAATAAATAGGGCGATTTTAGTAAATAACATGTAGGAAAGTTATTTTTTAACAAAATAGCACGTATATTTGGTATTTAGAAAAATAGAATAATATATTTCATAATTAAAAAAAGGTATTTTCTTTTTGCAATAAAAATATAAAAATGTATGAAAAAATATTAAAAAATAAATATATATGTATATATATATCTTCGTATTTTTTCATATTTTCTTCATAACAAAAAAAAACTGTTATTTCCTAATTATGAAACATATTGTGCTATTTTCTTAAATATAAAATATTGTTATTTACTAGAAAAGAAACTAAATTATAAATTGTGGTATTTACTGTGATAATACTAATAAATAAACAATAAAAAAAGAAATGGTAGAAAAGGAAGAAAACCCGGAGAACTCGAAATCTCATAAGAGTAAAAAGAAGAAACTTCTATAGGTGAAGGAGTAGGAATGCAGCTACAAAGTCTATCACTAGAGTGAAGTCGTAACAAGCAAGCCTTAACGGGAAATAAAACTCTTCTCTCGATAGGGTCACTTCTCAACAAGAGATTCCTTCAAATAGCTCATTAAGGAGTGTTTCCCAACAGTGCTGCTTTTTAACTTATTAAGTATATACTGATTATGTAGTATAAGAAAAAAAAAATATTTAAAATAAGATAATGATATTTTAACATTAAGTAGATGATGCTATAAAGATAAAAGTAATGCTACTTATTTTAGACTGAAATATTTCAAATAGGGACAAAAAGGAAAAAATAAATTAATTTAATAAACAAATTATTATTCTTAAAAGTGTCTTAGTCTAATAAGTGACAGTTGAGAACTATTTATAGTGAAACTTAAACAGTGCCACGTATGTGGTCGGTGACCTAGAGCCGTGTGATTAGTTGCCCACGCCTTTTGGGGGTCGATGGCCTAGCTCATCTGGGAGGTCGGTGGCCCAGCTCACCTGGGAGGTCAGTGGCTCATGCCACCTGAGAGGTCGGTGGCCCTGTCCTCTTAAGTTTAGGCTACCTTTCCAGTTTGGTAGCATAGAGGCCATTTTGACAACTTCACTTCTGAACAAATAGCGACATATGCTTGAATAGTCAATAGGTGACCTCAACATACTCTGACGAGAGGGCCAAACTCTCTTTTATGGGTCCTTAATAAGTGGGGGGGAGGCTTACAGATGTCCCCCTTCAGTCCAAGTCATTCTATGTCTTGGATATCACAAGCGTCTGAGTAAAGGTCGCCACACAATGCCTTAAACGTAAACTTCTCCTACTATCTTAAGTGGGCTAAAAAAAGTTAAGCGGGAACGTTGTATGCTTTAATTTCGAGAACCTTTCACTTTGCGGTGCTTCGGTACCCCTAGCCAATTACTTTATTACCGTTCTCCTGTTAGATACGTAGCCAAGGGCACGCTGGTAATTTGGTTATCATAAATACATCTAGAATCATGTGCCCCATCGTTGTATAAAAAGGGTTACTTCCCATTCATTATAACACTTTTGCAAAAAACACTCCCAATCTCTTTTCCATTTTTCTTCGTTTCTCTCTATCCTCTTCAAAGTCCATTTCTTTTATCAGGAACTGTCAAATTACTGCATTCTGCAGTGTAATATTCTCCTTCCCATGATACATGCTGAGCAAGCCCTTTAAGTTTCCAAGGAGTAACATCTCGTTTGGGCTGAAAGCTGAGATATACCAGTCGTATATTTTCCCACACACCTTCATTCTAGATGGGATTTATTCCATGGGTCTCAGGCAAGCTTGTACTACTTGGGGACTCCTCTACACAGATAAAGGCTACTCTTCCTTTCATCGTGGCCTCTGTACCCACCTTTTTTTGGCAACCTCCTCTCCTCCATCCCCTATGTCATTGGTCTTATGCTGTCGTCTACCACCTGAGCGGTGCTTGTTTTTACACAACCGTTGGGAGAGCTTGTTACACTGTAATTACAGATATGCCCCACACAATCTGTATAAAAGCAGGAGGCCTGCTAGTAAATATGCCCCACAGTTTGTATAAAGTTAAGGGCACGCTGGTAATTGACCCTGAAAGTTAAAAGTCACAGGTAGGCGTGAAAACTTTAGTTTAAGGAATTTCCCTTGCTCAAGTCCGTGGTTTCCAGCGCAGTTTGCTACCACTTAACATACCAAAAGCTATTAAGATAATGTCTTGAGACTCCTCCGAGAACTCTTTGTTAACCCAGATAGCCAAGACATGAAATAACTTGGACTTTATGGGGGCATTTGTACGCCATCGATCTCTCCTGGGCCACCGACCTCTCTTGGGTCATCAATTTTCAGTACAAGGCCTCTAGCGCCCCGAGCCACCGATCTTTAAACCACAACTATAAATAGCTAACACCCACCGTAAATCGAATTAAGAAAAATCAAGTCTTTAGACATAAACCATCCCAGTGCCACTAAACGCCCATTTAAAATTTGAACTTCATGTAAGGTTTAGGGTGTCTACATGTCCATAATTGCCTTGATATTCTCAGGGTTAGCCTCAATTCATTTTTGTAATATCATGAAACCCAAGAACTTTCTCGCCCATACTATTGGGTTTACTTTATGCAAAATTATGACATTCACACAAAATAATAACGGAAGCAAACAAAATCATAAGGGAAAACAACCCTAGAACAAGTTCTATTAACCCAATCAAATTAATAGGTTTTTAGGGATATACCTTTGAAGCGTGCTTTCACCTGGATTGCTGAAAGCCTCTCAATGAAAATTTTTTCACGAATGGAATGACTCAGAGACTGCCAAATGATAACTCCCCTCTTTCTTCACACACAGGAACAGAAGCTTAATCAAACCTCAAGAAAATCAACAAAGTTAGGAAATGTTTGCCTTTGTATTTTGTTCTAAACGAAATAGCTGAACCAAAAGAAAGAAGAAGAAAAACTTTAATTTTTCACATTAAACGAAAAATGTTTTTGTTTTGTGCAAAATCGAAAAAAAAAGGTGATAATTGAAGCAAAGCCAACTTTTTGGTGAAAAACTTTTATTTTTCACATTAAACGAAAAATGTTTTTCGTTTTCTGCAAAACTGGAAAAAAATTGATAATCGAAGCACAGCCAACTTTTTGGTTTTGTTTCATTATAAAAATGAAATTATTTTGCTTTTATCACTTTCATTTCAAAAACAAAGAAAAACGTAAGTGGGCACCCAACTTTTAGTTTTTGTTTTATCATATAAAACAAAAATCCTACTTGTGTCTTTTATATATATATATAAAGTTGGAGTGGACCGGCAGAAGTGAAATGAGAAGATATTGTTTTTGACTTGAGAGATACAAAACAAAAATGTTTTTATATAAACAAAACACTTTTATTTTGTAACTCTTAAGTCAAAAAAAATATCTTCTCATTATATATATATAGTTGGATTGGGCCGGCAGAAGTGAAATAAGAAGATATTGTTTTTGACTTAAGAGTTACAAAACAAAAGTGTTTTGGTTTATAACACTTTTGTTTTATAACTCTTAAGTCAAAAACAATATCTTCTCATTTCACTTCTGTAGGCCCAATCCAACTATACACACACACACAACCTCCTGATCAAAATATTATTGAAACACTAGGACAAATAGTGTGTTGAAAACAGTTGAAACTTTTGGTATTTTAGGGTGTATTAGCACAATTTTGCCCTTTGTCTTGTAGTGGTGTGAGAGAATAAAAAATAAATTCTTTATTTGCTATCAGATTTGTGCAGTAGTGAGAGAGGAGAGAGGAAGAGAGAGCTGTTAAACGTGCAGCTTTTGTCATAAGAGAGAGAAAAGCACGTGAATTCTTGAATGACAGTATAGGTTATAAGTGTAGTTAATATGGATGCATTTTTTTGCCTTATACGGAAAATATTTACAACTTTGCCTTGTGCAGTTTAATGTATGTTGTTGTACAATAATGCAAAATGGAAAGAAAATGCACCCAAAAAACTTAAAATGTTGCATACGGTCTGATATGCAATCAAAATGAGACAAAGGGCGGAAATAATTAAGACAGAAAAGGGGAAAAGTTGAAAATTGCCTTTGTTCCTCATAAGGTTGGGAAATGAAAATTTCATTTTCCTCAAACTCTGACCTTTCAAAATCTAAAAAAATAAATTACAGCAATAATCACTCAACCATAACCGCTCAATTCCACATTTGAGTAATAACCCCCCCCCCCCCCCTCTTGGATCTAGCTTAAAACTACCCTTAACCTTAAATCCAAGCTTGTTCCTTAGAAACTTAGTTGCAAAAATTCAAAAACCTCCCTTGGATGTTAATGGGAGTATTCGGCCAACAATGAGAAAAGAAAGAAAAATATGAAGTGGAAAATAAAGAGTGTTGTGGAAGTTTTGGAGTAGGTGATAGGTATTCGGAAAATAATAAGAAAAGAAATTGCAGCAATAACCACTTAACCATAACCGCTCCATTCCACACTTCAGTAATAACTCCCCTTTGGTGTTTTCCTTCCAACAATTGGGATTGCAGCATCTCCAATTTTTTACCCATCCATTTTCTATGGCGCTTTGTTGTGTTTAATGCTTGATTTAATAATATATCTCTGTTAAAAGCATTATGCATTTATAAAACTTCTGTTTTTAAAAGTTTAGAAAATTTTTTATTTTAGGGGAAAACAATGTGTAAAATTTGGGTGCATAAGGTGCCAAAATTTCCCCCATCTTGTTAAACACAACCCCGCCTTCATTTGAAGTTGTAGTCAAAAATTTAAGGCGCGTGAAGAATGATTCATGCTTCCCTAACCTCATAAAGTCTAATTTGCAATGTATTTTTTGCAAAAAATTTTACAGACACATGCAAAACATGTCAACCATAATCCATCTTCTCTCTCTTGCTTTTTGGGCGCATTTTGGGAAGAAAAAATAGGAAAAAAATGAGGATGTATATATATATATATATATATATATATATATATATATATATATATATATATATATTCCAAACGAATAAAACAAAAAATGATACTTGGATTTCGCTCTTGCACTTTATAAATGAAAACCTTCTTCGCCTTTACCGATATCAATGATTAGTATAAGGCATGTCTTTGGTCACCCTTTTTATTGCTAATTCATTTTATTGATTCTCTAGTAATACTAACTAAAACAAATAGATGATAACACTTATCATCCTATCTGGGCATAGTCATACACTACTCAATTTTACTAATCAATTGACCGATGATATTTTCTCTCTCACAGAGAGAGCAGCAATCTCTTCACTTTACTAATGTTTCTAAGAATTATTCATGGCATACTCAATCGAATCCATACTTGTTACTCTTTTATAGGTACGTTAGGCATACGTTAAAGTATACAAGAAATCACCTAAGAATCCATAGTAATTTTAGGTCTAGGGATTCTGGTATAAGTATTACTTGAGAGATACTTGTACCCAAACATATATGTAGTATTCTCATCAAATGGATTGATCCAATACATTGTCACCAACATGTATTATGTATGTCTAATTAGTATCTCATATCCTATGATCCATAAAATAAGACCATATCTTATAGTATATACTAGTCTTAATTTATTATCACTCTTATAATAATATTCGACTAGAGATGTTTAAAATAGTATTCTTTTATTAGTTTAGGTTTTACTATCAAGATCATATTTTTTATCACTAACGTAGAATCACTATTTAAAAAAATTCATCAAAGTAAATGTACAAAAAATATAAATAAATGAATTAAATTCTCATAAATAATATATCAAGTAACAAAGAGTTGGGGTTAAAGCTTACACTAACACGTATCCTAAACGCACACTTTTCTGAGTTAAGCTTAACCTTGCATTGATTGAGGACTCCAAACACCTCCTTAAGGTCGTGGATGTGCTCCTATATGATTTACTTTTAACAATCATGTCATTCATATAGACTTTCACGTTCTTGTCTATCTGGTCTTTAAACATCCTGTTAACCAATTGTTAATAGGTCGTCCCAGCATTCTTTAAACTAAAGGGCATAACTTTGTAACAGTAAGTGGCACTTTTTATGACAAAAATAGTCTTTTTGGCGTCATCTGAATCCATCATGATTTGATAGTAGCCACTTGCTGCATCTATCAAAGAGTATATGACATACCCAATCGTGGACTCCACCAAATTATCAATGCTAAGCAAAGGGTAAGAATCTTTTGAGCAGGTTTTGTTGAGGTTAGTGAAGTCTACACATATGTGCCACTTCCCATATGACTTTTTGATCATCACTACATTGGCCTGCCACTCTGCATAATCCACCTTCCTGATAAAGCCCGCTTTTTTCAACTTAGCAACCTTTACCTCTATTGCTTCCTCCTTTTCTTTGGAGTGCCTTCTTTTCTTTTGCACAACTAGGGTGTAACACCCCAAATCCAACTTATGAATAAGCCAAACTGAAGTATTACGTGTCCTCTTAACTCCGTTATATTCTCAATATGCTTAAATATTAAATTCTAAGAATTACATCAGAAAAATCACTTAAACCTTCACATCTTAATTACTTAATAATTACACTCGTAAAATTCAAAACCCAATTTATATAGTACATGCCAACCTGCCTAAAATTGAACCATACCACGAAGATCTATACTAACCTTTCCTAACCTGCGAGTTACAGAAATAACTCGCTAAGCAACTCCATGCTCAGTGGGTACAGAACATATATATTTGTAGTATTAAATATAAAACAGTTGACAAATTCATTTCATGAAATCATCTTTTTAAAACATCTTTATTTGCGTAAAATAAATTAAATACGCAATCTATAATCCTTCGCAATCAATTCCACATTTCATTTGAAAATCAAAACACCTTTCATTTGGAAATAAAAAACTCTTATTTTTCGGAAATCAATACTAATTTTCGTTCGAGAAATAATAACTCTTTTCGTCCAAAAATTCAATGTTATTTTCCACTCGAAAAATAATAACACTTTTCTTTTAAAATTCAATAACTTTCTTCTTTATTTAATCACAAATCAATTTCGTTTTCTTTTCGCAAATCATTTCCACTTTACATTTGCTCTACTGGTTCAACAGGACTACTAGGATAAGACTAAGGGTTACAATTCGGATATAGATCGTAACTATTCACGAATTATATTAATCAATGTTCAATTCGGATATAGATCGCAGCTATTCACGAATTGTATTAATTCGGATATAGATCGCAGCTATTCATGAATTAATATTTTATCACTTGGTCGTAGATCGCAATCACGCCCGTGGTTTCTCATTTCATTTCTCATTTCACATCATGTATCACACTGCGCAGGATTTTTAACCATATGTCATGACATATTCTTATCTCTAAGGTTCCATAAACCAAGTAGAGCATAAAAAAATTCATCTCATAATCATAATTTCTCAACAAATCTTTCTCATTCACTTTCAATTTCCATTTCGCAATTAATTGCATTTAATAGTAAAAATTCAATTCTCATTCTTCAAAAATAATATAATTGAGAAGTAAATAAATTTCACTTTAACATAATTGAATCAAAATAAATATTGAAAATCTCAATTAAATATAATTTTACTTCTACCAAGCCGGTCACTTCGCGCCTGCGAATACCGCTTCGGTATTACAAATTATTGTATAACTCGAACACACATTCGAGTTTTCCACAAAATCAATTATTCAATAAAATCATTTATTAAAAATACTAATCAAATAATTTAAAATGCAAATCAATAATTTAAAACATAATTAGTTTGAATACTTTAAAATAAAAGTACCAGACCTGTTAATAGGCTCCGCTATTTGCTAAACCTCTAAATTCCACTGTTTCCTTGAAATTCTTACTGTCCAGTGCCTATTTATAGTCATAAAATATTTTTAATGTCTTATAAAAATTAAATCAGACCTCCTATAATTTAATTTCTTAAAAATAAATCCTAATTTATTAAAATATATATACTGCTGGGCCTAATTGAAAGAGAAAAATAAC
>CATIWJ010273506.1:0-11612 GCA_949640765.1 Croton laevigatus | reverse complement strand
CTAACCGGGAAATATAACTGCTTGCCGGAAAATCGAAAATGGTCTTGTTTGTACATCGGCAGTGGCAGTCGGCTGGGGGTGGGGGGCTAGGGTTTTCTGAAGGCCATTGAAGAACAAGGCCTAATTTCATTTCAGTCCGCGAAAAATATCAATTCAGTACCTTTATTTTTTTTAGTTTTTTCAAAAGGACCTGTAAAATTACATTTTGGTCATTCTACTGTTATTTTAACAGCAAAAATAGGCAGAAAGGGCATTTTTATCAACTTAAATATAAAACATGAAGTTTTTTGTCCCAAAAAAAAGACAGGAAGGAAAATGTAGATATAGGTAAAAACTAAGGAGGAAATTGTAAATTTTCCTTCTATTTTTTTAATAAGTAATATTATTTTAAGTTATACTAGCAATTGTATTTTACAAAGAAATCACTATTTCAATATAATAAAAAAAATTCGGGTACAATTGGTTGCAAATTCTTATTTCAAAACTAAGATAAGTTTTAAATATTAAACTAATTTACAATATGTATATATATATATATTAAGCATGTGGATTTAGAAGCAGTAATTTTCAAAGACATGTGGATATTTTTACAAGTAGTTCTATTAATTACAAGTTATGTCTTTGGTCATAGGTTTGTTTTAATTAGATTAGTATTAAAGATAGAGAAGGAAAGAGAAAATTTGATGGAAACAAAAAGACAATTTAATTATTAATATAATTTTATTTAGTTTAAAGACTATTTATTTTTCCCTTTTATATTAGAACTTTTATTTTTTTTTTTTTATAGATGTGGAAATTTCTACTTCAAATACTAATTGAATTAGACAAATAAAACCTTATTAACTTTTTTCCTAGGAATTTGAAAAGACTTTCCCTTAGCTTATTAAAAGCACTAACCTGAGAGAAATTCTCCCTAATCTAATTACAAAATAAGTTTTTCCCTTATATTTTTGGGAGGGCTATTTTTCTTATTTTGAAATTCAGTGATATTATTCTGAGCTTCAATCTATCTCCCCCTATCTATTCAGCGGCGGATTGACTATAAAATTTGATCATTTGAACCAAAATCTTTTTAATTTTCACTGTATGTATATATTTCATCTATTCAATTTATTTTAAAAATTTTTTAAATTTAGCGATTTATTTACATAAAGAAATTTCAATTTAAGAAAAATAAAAAATGAGTAAAAGTATCAAAATATTCTTAATAAAATTTAATATCAACACATTAATCATAAACTACAAAATCAAGTTGAATGATCCATTAACAATAATTCATTGAATTTGAATTCATAAAATGTCTGAATAGATCTCTTTTAAACACCACAACCAAAATCTTCTAGGAGTATTTGTGTTTGATCTTTGTAGGAATATCTATTATCTTTGGTTTTAAAAAAAAAAAAGTCGATTCATTGATATTTAACTTATAATGTTTTACAAAAAGTTATTCAAACAATAAATAAACATTTACTAAAAAATAAACACAATTAAAACAGATAATTTTACCATTCTAATTTCCATCACTTGTTTTGAGTTCTTTCATAAAAGAAACAGAGAAGGGAAGAAACGGAAAGACCACATCACAAATTGCATATTCAAAATTTGAAAGACCCACATTGATTCACACCAAGTGTTTTGAGGAATGAAACCTTCTTGAAATCTAAGCTTAGCCATTCTTTAATCTAATGGTGGGCTCAAATAAAAAGAAGATGATTTATGGCAACCACTGAGAATCTTCAATGAATCTCTTTTTTTTTCTGCTTTCAAATCATAATAATTATTATTTAATAATAATAATAAGTGAAGCTTCCTCATGCTCTGAGTGCAGCTTTTTTGATAAACAAAACCCTATTACTAGTATGCACAAAAGCTCTGTTTTTTATATTTTTTTTAAATACAAATGCATATGATGACACCAACAAGAGGCACCAGAGACTAACCCTATATTTACCCAAATGCTGGGACTAACAGTATAAAAGAATCATATGTTGATTCTATCGCGTGTGTTTTAAGAGTTTTATTCCTATAGTATGTTTGCCGGAAACCGATTCCAGCATCCATCAAATGCATTACTACTCGGACCTCGTCCTGAGATCCTGCAGTACATGTGGTTTTTGATACACTGAAGAAATGTTGGTTATCTTCCACATTCCTTCTTTGACATTCGGAGCAACTCGTGACATCTGACTTCTCTGGTGAGAACAACTATGTATGACCTGCACAACATACAACCCGAAATATCAACAACAGGGTTCAGTTATTTTTTAATACAGAAGCTGGTACATGCATTTGGTCAAATTTAGCAACGAGAATCAATATTTGCATGCTGTCATCAGTGTTTCTATTCTTCAAAAACCAATGATTTATTAAATTAAAATCTTGAGATATTCGTTATGCATGCAGGTGAAAGAAATGTCAAAATAGATACCTCTAGAATGCAAAATAAATAGTTTGCAAGGCTAGATCCGAAGCCCGCCACTCAAGTAGCAGATCTGCTGCTCTTAGTCCTGCTGCAGTCTTAAGGTTACCTGCAAAACAAAATTGCGGTTTTGATAATTCGGCCCCATGACACATCAGCGGTGGCAACTTAAGGAACGGAACTTACTGTCAAACCAAAAATGCCACCCACCTTGATCAACCCCTCACCCAGCTGTTTGGTCAGAACCGCTGCCCTGCATATACTGAGGAGAAGGAGCAGGAACTATAAATGGAGGTTGTCCAGGAACAGGTGCAGCTATACCTGAAAAACCCAACGTACTTATCCAACCAATTTTATCTACAAGGAAAATTATCTCGATCTAGCCCACTAAAAATTCAGTCTTGTCCATGAATTTAAGAGGTTCAATTTTAGATCTTTTGCTTGCTACATCAGTAACAATACAAAAATTTACATATGCCTTCATCAGACATCAGATTCTGTTTTTTCTTGCCTTAAAAATTGAACTAATTCAAAAACTTGTTCTTTACCTGTTCACTCAAACTGAAGACACACGAAACTAAAATCATTACCTGTAGGATACGGTGCTTGCATGGTGGGCAAAGGCGAAGTTGTTATTGCATTAACACTAGGTCCACCAAACTGCACAAACTGATGACCTGGCATAGCATACCCCTGCACTGCTGTATAACCGTGCCCTCCAGGAAGGTTTTGACCCAGCTGTCCATAAGGATATATAGGTGTGTTGACTGCCCCAGGGACACCATATATTTGAAGGTACTGCTGTACTGCATAAGGGTTGTATAAACCCTACCAGTAAAAAGAGAATTCATGATATTGGACGGAAGTACACATTATAGATTAACTAAACTATAATTATGATTAATTATAATGTAGAAATCAAATACTTTTCCATTTTCCCTATTATTTACCTGTGGGTAGACATAATCAGGTCCATATGCTGCATATCTGCGTAGAAATGCATCATTAATACATAGAGAATATCAGAATGGTGCCAGAAGTTTACAGCAGATATGATATTTAAACAGTAGAAAGAAAGTAAATCAGCAAGGAATAACTAGATGTGACATCAATCTATCAATAGCCCATTTTTGGGACATGCATTATGGGTACATCAAGACGGTATGCCTAAGAGCTGAAATCATGGATTCTCAGAACATTGGCTTTCATTCACTTTCTAATACAACCACAACCACAACCATAACCTTGCCTGTTCAATAAACATTGAGCTGGGGCATATATCCTCTGCAACTACCACTTTTTCCATTCCTGCAATTACCAATCAGACCATGTCACATCTCTTAAAGTTCGAGCAAAATGACCCTCGAGTTCTGGAAACTCACTTCCTAAATCAGCTAATGACTACTAACTGCCATTTGAAGAATCCATTCGTGCATGCACAAAGAGCCATGAATAAACAAAGTGAAGGAAAAGAGCAAGAAGTAGTTGCAAAGGATGTATGCCCAATCAAACTGAAAATCGTGGCCAAAAGCTACCTGTAGTTGATCCCGATAATGACATGGGTTCAGAAGCAAAAGGGACCATAAAAGGGGCAAATAAGGCCAGCCTTATAGTTAGTTGAGCAGCAATATGCTACAAGCACAGGCAATGTATGATTAATAATAAACACAGGGAAAATTACAATGTACAGAAAACCAAATTCAACAAAAATGCTATAATGACAAAATGCTCAGTCACTATTACTTCAAAATCCATAAGGAACAGACAAAAAAATATGGAGGAGAGGAGGGAGAGAATGGCGAGCAAGAATAGCATTTGATGCATAAACCATGCAATTGGATTTGAAACTTTGAAACAAGCATATTGAGCAAGCATCGGCTAGCAATATACAGTAAAGTTTTGCAGTAACATTATAAAACTCACCCATAAGGATGATACATCACTCCTTGCTGATAATTGTAAGAAAGTGGTTGCTGGTAGCCAACGCTTCCAACATATGCGCCCCTTGGGGTTTGCACATTCGCAATGTACGGAGTAGCTGGCCTCAAACGTCCTCCTATTATAGTAATTATAATAATAACGAAAATAAAAGAAGCATTTAGAAGAACAGAGACATGAATAAACTAAGAACAGAAAATGCACTTATTGAAATATCACTCTTGGCTAATGTATGTGAGTTATTATAAGCATTGCTGCTGCAATGCAAGTATGACACTTTTGCATCTCATTATCCACAAAAATCAAACATTAAAAGTAATCATTCTCGAAGCATTGCAATCAAATGGCAGGTAACTAAAGCAAATCCAAGAGCAACATTTTTTTGGTTGTTCATTCGGAAAGTAAGCATGATGTAGTACCATAAGAGAGTAATGGACGAGGACGTCCAAGTGAAGCCAAATTACAATTTGCCCGTCTTCCATCAATAATTGGAGTAGGATCAGCACATGCTCTCTTCGCTGCCTCTGGTTCCCGGAAAGTCACCTACACCCTCCACACAAATACAAACAGAAGCAAAATCAAGTCATAGACAAAACCGTAACTGGCAAGCATTGGCTGGCAAACAGAGATTAGTTAAATTTTCCTACTTTAAATAGTGATCAATAAACTGGATCACTTACTTGCAATTTATGAATTACATGCTAAAAGATTGTTGAATTATTGAAATGGATGATAAAAAAGACAAAAGCCAGAAATGAATAGTTAAAAAGGAAAAAACTTTAAATACTCACAAAACCATAGCCTTTTGATCGGCCGGTATTCTTATCAGTGATCACAACGGCCTCGAGAATTTCTCCAAATTGCTCGAAATAACGGCGCATAGTCTCGCTCTGAGTTTCCCAAGCAAGCCCACCAACGAAAACCTTAGTGTAGGTGGTATCTCCAAAAGGGGAATTCAAGAATTGAAACCCAGAACTGGAACTCGACCCCGAGCTAGGACCCGGACCCGGAATCGGTTGATAAGCCATAAATTGAAACAAGAAAGGAAAACGAAAACGAAAATTCCTAAGACGGATAAAAGCGAAAGTTAAAAAAAAAAAAGAAAAGAAAAAGAAAAAGACAAGAGAACCTATTTCAAATCAAGAACTGGAGGGGAGGTAAAAAGGAGAAGATTCCAGTATAAAAAGATTATTGCTTTGATCAATTTGGACAGGATTAAGTGATACTAAAGTCGACCCAATAGACAATAAGCCACATCTTAAAGGAAAAACCCTAGAAAAACCCTAGAAATGGATGAAATATACTGAGAATCCATAGAATTATAGGAGGATCACTTCGATAATTTGGGACATAGAAATAATAAAAGATCGGGAGGAAAGAAAAAAAGCAGAGTGATGGGATTGAAGAGGCCAAGAAACAATCACAATAAAAAAATATAAAAAAATCAAAAAAAGAAAGAAAGAAAAAACCCTAGAATTGAGGTGTGTTGGGCCAAGAGAGGGGACGAGGTCGGTGGTGGGAATAGAGTGGAACAATATGGAAAGAGCAAGAGGTGGGCTTGGCTTGGGGTTTTTGTATGGGGAAAAGTTGGTCAAGCGTAAAAGAAAGAAAGAAAGAATATTTACTCTTTGAAGTATTGATAATTGATGATAACAATAATACAGAACGGTAATAACTGTATTAACAGTAATAAGCTAGCTCGACGTTATTGATGCTGATGATGTATAAGAAGAAGGAGAAGAAGAAGGAAAGTCATGATTTTTGCACAGAAGGAAAGGAAGAAAAGAAGAGCAAGAAGAAGGTAAGAGAGAGAGAGTAAAAAAGAAGGAAAAAATTGAAAAAAAGCTGGAGCCTTTTTTTTTTCAGTCTAGCAGACATCTCAAACATAGGTTGACAGCTTGGAAGGGGATGCTGACGTGGGTCCCATACATTCCTTCCTAATTCACACTTTCTCTCTGTTCCCTAAAAAACCCTAATTTAATCCCCAATTTGTTTCCGGATTTTCACCTCACCCGTACGCCTTGGAACCCTAAATTCATCACTTTCCCTCCGTTAATTATTAATTACCATCATTGTCCTAATTTTCTTTATCCATTTTCCAAAGCCTTGAAGCTTTCAACAATGACAAGAAGTTAGTTAGAACTTATTAGGAGAAGATAAGATAAGGCTTCTGATTAGTAGTACATTAACAAGGAGATTAAGGTGATTTGTTTAATAAGTTCAATCTAATATTCCATGTCAATGATTTAATTTGTTGATGTCCTTCTTTGCAATAGCAATCCACCACCGTTGGATGATTTGTTTAGATAATAATATAATAGTATAAAAATATGTGGAGGGGTGATGCAAATTTGATAAAGACGTTGCTGTCCTGGTTTACACGGTTTAAATCTCTTCAATCCTTTTCTAGTTGCCACGTGTGATGGTCACTTAAATCTTACTCCAAAAGAGAAAATAGGCCTGGGTGGGAGTGGTAAGTAAAATTTATTTATTTTTTTTTAGTAGGTTAAGCTGGTATTACCTGTTTTAGTAAATGTTTAATAAAATGATAAAAAAGTAAAAGAGTTAGTTTTAATTAAACAACTAAACATAGTTTTAAAACTTATTTTATTAATGCTAAAAAAAAATTAAAATGCTAAGAATTACTTAAAAAAATTTTCAATAAATGCAGTCAACATGGCTACTAGTGGGAAAAAATTGGTTGTTAATTGTTTAGGCGGATGTCAAACTTAAGTAAATTGATTGTTTAGTGAGAAAAAAATAATTGTTTATTGATTCCACCTATATTCAAATTACACATAATTAACTATACGGAGTGCAATGCATTAAATTAATGAAAAGTTAAAAAAAATTAAAATAATAGATATTTTTTATAATACACTAGACTGAAAAATGATAAAATTATCTTAAAAATTATTAATTTAGTGTATGAGATCAATTCATATTGCAAATATTAATGTAATGGACTAAGTCTTGTCTTGATGTGCAATCTCTAAAATTTTTTTTGTTAATATTATATTATGAAATACTATAAAATCAAAAACTTTAAGAGATTGTTGAACAGTCTGATTTTTATTGGATAATTAAAATAGTGCGTTGCTAAAAGACTATGGAAAATAATGCACATCTAATATTAACATGGATTGTTGTGTCGTGAAAAACAAAAATTCAAACTCATATTACATGACAAAAGTCATCAACCTTTATAATTCGAAAGGCATAGATTTGAAACTATTCCTTACCTTCTCCTATAAAATGAGATGATCAAATAATAAGATCATATGACATAATTATTGTTTATTGTTTACCATAATTATAAAATTTTGACCATATAGTAAAAGAATGTTATTTTAACTTTAAGTTGCAGCTGAGTTGGTAAGAGGCTTTTTTAATTTAAGTGAGGCAATGTGTTTAACTGTTTAAAATTTTAAAAATTTACCTGACTTGAGCAAGAATTAATCTAAATGTAACTACGTCTTAAAAGTACCATCCATAATTACACTTCGTGGTTAATTTTTTTTCCCATAACTTCGTGGTTAGTAAAAAATAAATAAATAATGTAATTATGTTTTCATAATCAAAAGACCTAGGAATTGGATAAAGTTGGCTAAAACCAGAACCGGACGTAACTAAAGTAAGGAAAAACAAAGGGTCCTTTGGTATTGGAATAGGATGATGCTGCTTGCGACATGCATCATTGTCTCCTTTCATTAAACGAGTTGGTATGCGTACGATTGTTGTTTTTTTTCAAACAAAGTGTACATTTGTTTATGAGCCAAATACATATCTATGCCTAATTCTTAGCACAATTTTTTTTTAATAGCACCCTAACATTTGTGGGTAACCTATTAGATAACTTTCAATTTATTTTCTGGCGTATTGGACATCTCGACTGGCTGAATTCAGGTGCGTGCAAGTATACATGCCGGCTAAAAATCAAAATGAAATTTTACATTGTCTTCCTCCTCTGAATAGGAATTAAAAGTGTATTTTTCACTCAAATATTTATCTCCAATTCCAACACTAAAACAAGCAAATGAATATATCAAATCTAAACTTTTAACATGAGTGTCAGAATATGGGTTCAATTTGAATGGACAATCCGTAGTTTTGCTGGAAAATTAAAAATACCATTTGAAAATGTTTTGTTTTTAGTTGCCGGAAATGGCAACGAAATTGACCATATCCTATACCAAAAGATTGGTCTTGATGATAGAAACTAAAAACTACAATCACTTTCCTCGTTCGACCACTGGAGCGGTTTAAAATGGCTTGGAAAATAGAGTAAACAACTTGTGTCATTTTGACCCGCCTTGATAATCCAGATATTTCTCTCATTAATGCCGACGACTTGCAAATTCAAGAATATCGAGAGTTTTGTCTTTACCTGGGTAAATGATTAGTGGCTGGAAAGAGTGGAAATGTGTTTAAAAGTTCGAGCGAGCAAGAATAAATTGGTTCAAATTTTCTTTTTGATTTTCCAATACATTACCAATTTCACATCCCATGTTAATGTTTATGCAAAGTTAGCAGAGCACCCAACAGATTTCCAATACATTATCAATTTAGTAATTAAGCAAAAGAATCTCACATCCCATCTTAATGTTTAACATACAATTTTCTGTTTTGTATGCAACTTTTATCCAAACCAAAATGTCAGTTCCTTTCCAAATTGAAGCATCTTGAATACAGAAGCTGGCATTTGTTTATGTGATAGCCTGATAGTTTTGTCCAGGCCGTGATTTGGTGTGGTCGAGTTTACAGAAGTGGGACAAGCTGGAAGTTTTGATTGGCTTAGAGATATAAAAAAAAAATCATAAAGTAAAAATTTGGTGAGAGGTAATTTCAATAGGCTAACAGTCGCTTTCAGTTTGAGCCTAATGGATTTTCAATCGAGTCCTTTCTGGAACAAGTGGCTAGGGTTTGGGTCCGGATAGGGTCCATTTACACCTGTTTTTGGGCCATATTTCCAGCACTGCAGTTTCTTGTAGGCACCACGACATGATGTATGTTGAATGATTCCTTTTTTCTTTTTTTAAATAGCTTTATTATTATTATTATTATTATTGTTAATATTATTTTTATACATAAAAGGCTATAAAGATAATGCTTTAAACCAACAAATACACTCGCGAATAAATCAAAGCTTGGCTTGTGAAAAGCGAAATTCGTTTATTTGCCTGTACAAGACGAGTCGAGCTAATGAGTCAAGCTTTTTTTAATAAATGAGCCAAGCTTAAATTATGTTCATCCGCTAACGAATTACTTCATAAACAATACCGATTAAGTGTTCTTGAGCCTCTTATCGAACAAATCGACTTGTTTATAGTGTTTACGAATATGTTTGTGAGCCTCTTTCTAAACATGCTCACAAGCTGAAAAATATTTTTATTTATGTATGCAAAACAATTTAATTTTGCAAAATACCTTAGCTTTTGAGTCGAGTTTCGAATGAGCTCACAAGTCTAATTCACAAACCAAATTTCGAACGAATTTTCGAATTGTGTTTAAACATTTTTATATATAAATGAGCCAAGTTAAAGTCGAGCTTTGAGTACAAAACACCTTTAATCAAGCCAAGCTCGAAGTTGATACTACCCAACTCTGTTTGTTTGCAACTCTGGCTAAACAATTATATTAATGTTGTAAGCTACAAAGTAAGAAGAAATTGAATCCAAGGCATTTCCTATAACTTTTTTATAAAATGTAAAAGAAATAATCATGTCTTCTGATTGTATTACAATGTTCTTTCAATACATAATATTGTGAATTCTACAATATCTATTAGTCCTCCCCTTTCAAATATGATTCACTATAGATTAGCAACCATAATAGTGGTATGAAATATAAGAGGAATAACTAGGCCATATTTTAATTAATATAATTATTATTGACACTTTATTTCTAGATATGATTTTAATACAATATTCAAATTAATTACTCTGTCCGTCCCCAAATATAAATCTTTTTCTCATGACATATTAAATTGAAAAACTCTAAAATTCGACTTATTTATAATTAATTTTTAATTAAATTTACTATAATACTTTCATTTTCAAATACTCCTGATTTATTTATGATGAGTAATTTTGAAAAAAGAGTATTTAATCCTATAATAGTATAAATATAAAAAAGATGATTATATTTTAATACCTCAAAATGGAAAATGGCGGGAGTATATATGATTTAAAACCAATCAAATATGATATGGTACTATACAAATTATTTGGAGATTGAAGAAGAACTAGTATAGGAAATTTTTAAAATTATATACTAGTATATAGTTTTATTTAATTTAGTTTTTGTTGAGACAGGATGACAATTTAGAAGTAGTTCGAAGAAAACAAAGTATGTTTCTGTCTCATTGATGACGATTGGAAAGCATCTCTCAGCCTATAGTCTATATATTCCATTAATTGGGAAAGTTGCTTTTGTTGCTTTGCAGAAATTACCATTTTAATCCAAATAAGTGATGGAGATTCCAATTCCATTTCTATAAAGGACCAGACTTCCATTATTGAACTAATTCATAAGCGGTTACGTAGTAAGCTAGTTTTTAACCAAGAGGCCACGTTTTTCATAATTCTTGACAGAATCAACCAGTGTCTCTTCTAATGGCCTGAATTTCCATCCTAAATCTTGCAACTTTTTTGAGCTCACCTTTGCCCAAACCATCCCTTCTTTAAAACTGTCAAGACAAAATACAAAATGTCACAAAGTATTGATCGTATAACATATTGCAAATTTGCATGTACCTTTTGGGATAGTTGTAATAAGGAAACAGCAATTTCAACTTCTCCACAATATCTTGGGCTGAAGCTTCATAAGATCCACAAATGTATCTTCCTTCCGCTTCAGGATTTTCATACACTAGCAACAATGATTATGCTGAATCGCGCACATCTACAAGTGGCAAAGTTCTGTTCTCTGCTAATTCGGTCTCTTCTGTTTTTATAGCATTGTTAGCCAAATGGTATACAAAAGTACAAACCAAAAGGAAATGATTTGGAAAATGGAAAACCTTTAATTAGGTTTAGAATATATAAGGAAGAGGCATTCAAGGTTGGTTGTAGCAATGGTCCTATAATTAAGGAAGGGCAAACTGTAATCATGTGTAGATTATTCTTCTTTGCACACTCCCAAGCCTCTTTTTCCGCAGCCGTCTTTGATAACATATACCAGTTCTGGAGTACATAACATAATATGTCGTAATGATTTTCTTTCTAACATTCAACAAAATTCACACGTTGTAACA
>CATIWJ010273495.1:0-11178 GCA_949640765.1 Croton laevigatus | reverse complement strand
TGTACCCACTGAGCATGGAGTTGCTCAGCGAGTTATTTCTGTAACTCGCAGGTCCGCAGCTAGAGGAATCAGAGTGTCAACAAGTACACGGTTAGCTCTCAGAAGTCGGGCTGTGGTAAAATCTCCGGTTTAACATGGATTAGCATGTACTAGATACATTGAAATTTATACTATATATGTAATTGTACTTGTGAGCGAATAGAGATATTTAAGATAGATTATTGTAACATTTGTTATAATAATTAGAATAGTAAATTATTTGAACACGTGTGAAGTAGTTGCTAAAAAAACAAACTTGAGGTGATTCTAATGTACCATGTTTAAGCGTGCGAGTTAACGGTGTTTAGAGGACTCGTAGCACCTTAATCCGGCTTATTCGTAAGATAAGTTTGGGGTGTTACATCCATTGTCTTCATGATTTGGAGATCTCTTCTTGCCCCAACCTGGCTATGATGCCTCCATTCCATTTCTTGAAAAACTGAGATTGAGAAAGAGCAGCAAGGCGATGTTTGAGCATATGCTTATGTTGACGATGGTTTCTGAATCACAATTTCCTTCTTTTCCTCATTTGAAAACTCTGGAAATTCAGGATATAGAGGATCTTGTTTTCCCGCCAGAGCCAATGATTTGTTCCCAAGACTTGCCTCTCTGCAGCACCTGAAAGTTGAAAATTGCTCATTGATGCTCGTTTCCAGTATGCACTGGCGAGCCCTTAAAAACGTCCGTTCGCTTGAATTGTGTGGGATAGAAGAAATGGTGTCTTTACCAGAAGGGCTTCAGTATGCTATCACTCTGCAGCATCTCCGTATAGAAGAGTGTTGTTCTAATTTCAAATATTTGCCAAGGTGGGAAGCCAATCTCCCTGCATTGCGAAAAGTAATTTTTGAAGATTGTCCTCAACTCCAAAGCTTCGCTGACTATTTGCCTAACATTCCATATGAGATAAGAGGTATTTCCGATGAATATGAAATAAAATACTGTTTGCAAAAAAAAAAAATGTACTAGAATACTGCTCTTTTTTTTCTTTTTACTTTATTTCTAACCGGCAAGGACAATCTTTTGTTCTTAGACCATCTCCAACCGGACTTCAATTTGGAAAATTTTCACTCCAATCAGTCTCCATTTCACATTTTTCCATGCAAAGAATTTGGAGATCCAAATTGGATCTCCATTTTACTGTGCTCTTTTATTATTATTATTTTTTTTTGCTTTCTGCTTCTTTTTTTTTTTTGGAAGAATTAAATGAAAATATTAATATTTTATTATTTAGAGATTGAAATTTAGAAAATGATTGGAGTTGACATAAAATAGAGAGGATATCTTTTAAAAATATTCTGTTTTCAGTCTCCATTTTAGAGAATTTTTTGACGACTGATTGGAGATAGCCTTACATGACATTTTTATGCTCCAGATGTATAACAAACAAAAACAATAGTCTATAGGCATGGCTATATATATAATTGCCATTATGAAAATTGCACCAATAGGGTTATTTGTCGGTTTCAGACAAGTAAACGCCGAGGGGCATCAATTTCACAGCCAAAAACAAAGAGAGAAGAAAATAGCAACCAGTGATAACCAAAATCACATCTCCAAGACCTGATTGGTGTGGTAAAACTGCATATGTACCGGCCATGAATGCCACCACCATGAGTACCACAGACAAAAGGATAAGTTGAGTCCTCCCTATAAGCATCGACCAATAGACCTCATCTTTTCCTTGCATTGCCAGTAAAAACTGAATAAGTACTGCAGCAGTTGAGAACACCAGTGCTAAAGTATCAGATATCAGAAATGTTTGAAAAGCTGTTTTTCTTGTTAATATTGCAATCCCTTGATCAACGTCTTTATCGCTATTGTAACCTCCAGGAATGGTAAAACCTGCTGCGAAAGTTACTGTTGCTACTAGTGTTGCTGTTATCAAATGGGCATCTTTTGCTTTCTTGAGTTCATTTAAGCTTACAATTCTTTTTTCACCGAGTATAGGTGTTATTTTTATTTTGATCTTATCTCGACGACTCTGTTTGCTACCAGATTTCATCAACCTATAAAGTATACGTCCCTGCAAGATGAAATGACAAATCGGTGAACAATGGATCCTATTTCTACCGTTGCACTTATTTCTTAGAAACCCCAAAATTAATTATTTCTAAGGTTTGAGATTGAGATTGAAAAGTCAAAATACGTACACTTATAATACCAGGAGGAATGTCTGAACCTAATATCATATCCATAGGTGTTAAGTGTTGCTTAGTGACTGCCATTTTATCAGCAAAAGGGTGGCTCGAGAGCGAATAAGAAGGCACGCGAAAACGTATGAGATAATGAATTGGTGTCTCACCATTTTCGTCCTTTTGATTTATGAGATTGGAAATATAAGGGTTTTGGAGGAGAAAATGTATTCCTGAAAGGCTTCCGCTTATCACAGCAAAATGCAGAGCGTTCCTGCCTTTCTTATCAACAATTTCACAAGAATCAGGACAATGGGAAATAATGGTTTCTGCAATCAATTTATGTGTTGCCCCACATACAGCTGCAATATGAAGAGGTGTCTTATTTGTATCATGATCACGAACATAAGCAGCTGACTTATCGAAATGTAGAAGCAGCTTTACAATTGCCAGAGAACCCAAGTGTGATGCATGGTGTAGCGGAGTCCATCCTTGTTGGTCTACTCCTTTTGCCAAATTAAGGTTTCTTTCCAATATGTTTTTGGTCATTTCTAGAAAATGCGTACATAATCAATAGTCATTATTGCTGGATTTTGGAGGGGAGAAATCAAGAATAATAAAATTTGAAAAATGACAGTAGATGTTGCAAACATATGAAAAAACAGAACTTGTACTAAGAAAAACTAATACTTTACCATACTTTTCAACAAGATTTTCAACATAAAATCTAAAAAATTCTGAAAGGTCTCAAGCATACCTAAATTTTGGTTCATTGTTGCCACATGCAATGCCGATCTGCCGAAAGGACCATTAAATGATGGAGAAGTGCAAGTTACCAAAATATCTGTAGCAATATCATCAAATTCCCTCTCTACAGCAAGAAAAAGAGGAGTTTCTTCTCCATCATTGACTGAGTAAACAAAATCAGGATATTCTCTTGTCAATATTCTCACAACTCCAACATGATTATTCCTCACAGCTTCATGTAATGCCGTATCCTTATCTAGGCTTGTTCTTCTTATCATTTCCCTTGCTGCTTCTACTCCACTTTCAATGTCGCTTTGTGCCGTTTTCGCCCGATTTATAAGAAATTTCACTATCTCCTCTAGCCCCAACCTTGATGCAAAATGCAATGGAGTTTCACCTTTGATATTGGGTTGAATAAGAAGCGATGGGCACTTGTCAAGAACAAGTTGAACAAATGCGATTGGTGATTCTGATTTGGGTTTTTGTGAACAAATGAAAATATGAAGTAGTGTATTTTTGTTTGGAGTGAGTAGAGAAGTAAGATCTGGACCTGAACAATGATGGAAGCTATCAATATCGCCATTTGCAGCGGCTTTATAAACATCAGGTTCCATGTAGGTGACCATTTCTCCTTTGTTGTTTTCATTTACATTGCCATTTAAAGAGTCTGTAGCATTCTGTAGATTTGAGGAATCCATAATCTGCTTCAGTCTGCAGAAAAAGTGTTTGTGATTGCTTTAAGCAGGAATTGAAGTTAAGACTGATTATTTTAAGAAGAAGTAAACATTTAGATCAGTGAAGTAGTCCTTTTTAATTAGGAACTTTTGAGCTTAGTTTTTTTATATTAGAAAATTTCTTTTTGAACCAATCAGTCTTTATTAATTACTCTGAAATGTGAAAACTTATGGTCAATGCCAGGGCCCACTAAAATTTTTAAATTTTTTGGAATATATACGTAAAAGACTATGCTTTTACACATTGACCATTTACTTTTTGACATTATCTAAAATATTTCTTCCCGCTAGGGGTGTACAAACCGAACTGATATTTGATTTTTCAACCGAAATCGAATTGAACTGAGTAATTGGTTAATTAAATTTTTGGTTCGATTTTTGGTTCGTCAAATTATAAAAATCGAATTTTTTTACATGTAAAATTCGGTTAAAACCGAATTTAAACTGAAATTGAACCGAAATCGAATTAAAATTCTGTTTAAACCGAAATTCGATTCAATTTTCGGTTCACAAAATTTAAATTCGATTTTGAACCGAAAATCGATTTTCAGTTCGATTTTTGTACACCCCTACGTCACGCGTCTCTCTCTGCCCCAGAGAAGCTTCATGACAATTCATCCTTCTCTTCCATTTTTTTTCACGCGTGAAGAAAACTAATAATCACTACTACGCGTCATATGAGAGTTGGCTAGGCTCGCAGTCGCACACTCAAAATCAATATATGAAATACAAAGCTTATCTGAAACCGAGTCTTTGGTCATTGTTCAAACAAATGGCGTTTAAGTGGGGACAGGAGCCAAGTCCAAGGCATGAGATCATAGGCGGGCCTGGGGCCCTACCAATTTTTTTTAAAAAATTTTCCCATGTAAAAATTTTGTGGAAAAAAAAAAATTTTTCCGGCCCCATCAATTTTTTTTTTTAATTTTTTTTTTTCATTTTTCCATGTAAAAATTAAAAAAAAAAATCTTTGTTAACTAGCTTCACTAAAGTTGTTTTTTAGTTATTAGGATCCCACCAATTTCATTTTCCTGTGTTAGAGTTTTTTTGTTGAAAAAAAAAAAGTGTGTTAGAGTTCCATTGGCTATAAGATCTATAGGAGGCCTGTTGTCTTTCAAAGATAGAATAGATGAGTGGCTATTCCTTAGAGATAATGAATTCTCAAAAGTGAATCAACAAGAAGATTATATTATATCTTAGGAACTCTTAGGCTAAGTTATAACCATCTGCCCTCTCAATTGTTTTGCCTATTGTAGTCTATTTCCAAAAAACTACGGGATTATGGTGAATCAATTGATACATCTTTAGATGACACAATGGTACATTAAGTTGTCGGATTCTAGCCAAAATTTTGAAGAAACTGGTTTTCAAAATTTTCCGGATCTTCTATCCATGTACTTTCTTCAAGCAGTTAGAAAGGATAGATGGGGAAATATATCCTGTTGTAAAATGCATGATTTGATGGGCATATTAACAATTTTGGTGTAAAAATTACCAATTTAGTGTGAAAATCCAAAATATTACAAATTTGGTGTATATTTGAAAGAAATTACGGATTTGGTGTGAAAAATGCTGATGTGGCAGGTGCTCTACTCTGTGCGCCACTTGAAGTAGGAAACTGAGGCTGTGCACTAGTCCAAGTGGCGCACAGCCTCAGTGTCCAACTTTAAATGGCACACTGAGGTATGCTCACACCGACTAATGATTTGGCTCATGATTCGGCTAATGATTTTGTAATGGGATTAGGGGCAGTGCGCTATCCAATGTGGTGCGCAGACTCAGTGCCCAACTCCAAATGGCCCACTGATATTACGATAGACCACAAAAAATTCAAACGCGTCTATAAAAATAATACTAGCTTAAAAAATTATGCTATATAAAATTCAAACGCGTCTATAAAAATAATACTAGCATAAAAAATTATACTACATGAAATTCCAACACATCAAAAAAATTATACGAACTACGTCTAAAAATTATACTAATATTACAATAGACTACAAAAAATTTCAAAATTTCTTCTCCTCTAAAAGTTCAATCACGAGTCGACCAACAAAAAAAAAATACTGCAATAAAAAATATACATCTTAATAATTAACTCAAAATGTCTTTATTTTTCATGCAAAAAAAAAAAAAAACCACTCTTCTTAAAATAATTTGGTGACAAAAGAAAAAATACCTAACTTTCAATATGTAGGATGAAGCAAATGTTAATTAGGAGCCGAAAATTATATGGAAGCACACCCAATTTTAGAATGGCAAAATGTTAGGGTGGAGGAAGCCTTCAAATATTCAGAGAAAATATAAAGAGGAATCATGTGAATGAGGAAGTCTGAATGAGGAATGATACATAGTATGATGGTAAAAATAAAAAGGGAAGGATAGAATAGAGGAGAGGGGAGACAAAAAACACACAAACCAACACCTGCAAAAAAAACATTGACGGGATAAGACGAAGCAGTGGGGCCAGCGTGCTACATTAAGTAGTCCTCTTTTTCAACGTGACCACATTTAATTTAACCGGTGCGCCATTTGAAGACGCGTGCTGCCGACAAAGACACAGAGACAGAGGCTACAGGCTGCAGAGGAAGCGTGCTGTGAGCTCAGCGCGCTTGTCTAAGTGGCGCACAGACAGGGGATTGACACGTGGCGGGCGCAGATAGCAGGTGGTTGGCTGCAAGCACACGTGAACGGTGCACAACTCTGACCGGCGCATTGACTTAAGGAAGGCCAACCCAACAGTGACATGTGGCTTGGGCGCTTGTACGATTCAAAATTTCTCTTCCGTTCAACGTGTCACACCAAATTTGTAAATTTTTTTTTTCAACCCCAAATGCGTAATATTCCTCTAATTTTACACCAAAAAAGTTAATATCCCTGATTTGATGCATGATCTTGCTACATTGGTTGCATGAGGTGGGCTAATCACTGTAGCAAAATCTAATGTAGCATCTATTTGCGAAAATACTCAGACATTTGTCTTTATTATCAGAGAAGACATCAATTCAGCTTCATCTTCCTTAATGCACGAAAAACAAGAACACGCGGGCTACCTTGGGAGGTGCAGGGGGCAAGAAGGTAGAAAATGGCTTGGAATTTTTTCCAAATTAAAATCTTTACGAATGTTAAATTTGCAAGAAGTAGCTGATGATTATGATGAAGAAAGAATAAAGATTGAGAAGGTGCTACATTCCATTGACAAATTGAAGCATTAAGGTATCTCAATCTTTCCTGGAATAGAGGGATAAGGAGAATTCCTAATTCAATCAGTAGATTGTGGAACTTGGATGTGCTGGAGTTGGATGAGTGTTTGGATCTCGAAGCTTTGCCAAATAACACAAACAAATTAGTCAATCTTAAACATCTTAGCCTCGAACACTGCTATAAATTGACTCATGCGCCAGTTGGAATTGGGCAGCTGACTCGCCTTGAGAATTTACCAGTTTTTGTGGTGGATAAGGATAGGCCTGGCGCAGCAGGACTCGAAGAATTGCAATTCCTGAATAAACTGAGAGGAAATCTGAAAGAGAAGATACATCTTCAGCTCTTGCGATTAGAATGGATGAAGAGTGGTAATGACCTTGAGAGCGAAGAAATGGCATCAGAAGCTTTAAGACCACACCAAAATCTAAAAGAGTATCATTTGTGGTATTATAGAGGAATAAAATGTCCAAGCTGGCTTGGTTCTTTGACAAATTTGGTAGATTTTTTTTTTCCATGAATGCAAAAACATCAAGTGTCTTCCTGCATTAGACCGCCTCCCTTCACTTTGAAGCTTAGAAATCAATCATTTACCCTGTCTAGATTACATGGATACAAAGCTTGAATCATTTTTTCCCCTTCGTTAGAGAAGCTTGAGATTGCATATTGTCCGAATTTAAAGGGATGGTATATTGGCACTGAATCCACATCAATGGCAGATCAAGTTTTGTTCCCTCGTCTTCTTAGTTTCGATGTCAAGTATTGCTTTAACCTGTCTATAATGCCCCCATTTCCATTTCTTGAACAACTGAGTTTGTATGAAGTAAGCATGAAGACATTAGAGCAGATGCTTAGGTTGACAATGGTTTCTGAATCAGTGTCTTCTTCTTCTCAATTGAGAACACTAGAAATTAAAGAAATTAAGGATCTTGTGTCCTTACCAGAAGGGATTCAATGGGAAACTCTGAATTCATTTGCAATTATAAATTGTTGTAATTTCAGATATCTACCAGACTGGATGGTCAACCTCCCTGCATTGTACAAGTACATGTACAATTGTCCTCAATTCCAGAAAGGTATTTTCCATGGATGTGACGTAGTACAAAGCTAATTTAGTTCTTCATTTTGGACTGAAAAATAATTTTAGTAGAATTCTTATGCCAAAAAATTTATGTGCTTCTTTATAGTTTTCTTTTTAGCAGCGGCAGATTTTGTTGGTTTGGTGATGTAAATATAGTTGCCAAAAAATCTATTAGGCAAGTATGAACTTACGGGGGGAAGGGTGGGAGCATAGTGGGAAAAGTATTTGGAATGGAGGCTAAATGTGCAGAGTTCAATTTCAGCCCCTCTCCCTTAGGTGAAAAAGTCTCATCTTCCCTTTAAGTGCGTGTCTGTATAACTATGTCAAAAAAAAAAATTATGAACTTACCAAATTCAAGAACACAATTTTGGTGCAGAAAAGCTATTTAGAGAGAATGGTTTGTTGAAATTGCTGCAATACAAGTTTTTGCTGTATTTAATCATGAAATGAATGGCTTATTTTCACTAGCAGTACCCGAATTTTGGGTAGCGTAACGTTTGGATATCTTAACTTCAATTTGTAATAAAAAAAAAGTGACTTTAATTTTAATTTTTGTAACAATCAGGTACTGCTATCAAATTTTCAAGTCACCAACATGGTTATAATAACCAAAATATAACTTTTCATCATCTTCTTCCTTTGATCATCATTAGTAAATGGACCAAAATGAAATTTGCCAAAAAAAAAAATTAATTTTCATTTTCGACAAGGAACATAGCAAAAAAATATACCAAATCGAAGAACTCGTCATGAGAACTCGGATTGTGGCATTATTTTTTACAGATGATACACAATTTGGCTGAAAAAGCTAAAAATCGAATGGCTAAATTTTGCGTTGGTCACCAAAAAATGAAACGAGGCAAGATTTATGTCGAAACACTGGTCTTGATAGGAGAATTCCAAATATATGCGAGAATTCGCCTTCAGACTGTCGGAAGTGAATGAAAATTTACTTGAAGTGGCCGTCGCCATATGAAAATGAGGGTTGTTGCTACATGTTTTTCTCTTTCCCATTTTTTTTAATTATAAATTAATAATTTATTATTTTTAAATTAATAATAATTAAGTGGGTCTCTTTTTTCAATTATAAATCTTAAAATTTCAGAAACACTTTCATGGTTTTAAGTGGGTCTCTTTTTTTTTTTTTCTTAATAATGTTAATAATTAATATAATTACATTTACTGGTTGGATGACTTGTTTTAACGCAATGTCATCCACTTTCGATAGTCTGACGGTAATTTTGAGAAGATATTTGAAATTATCTCATCAAGACTTGACGTTTTGACATAAACCTTATCTGGTTTCATTGTCCATTTTCGGCAATCAAATTTTAGTATTTTTTGGCCAAATCGTGTATCATCTATAAAACAACAAGGCTATTTTTTTATTCCTCATGATGATCTCTTCAATTTGGTATATTTTTGCTTTGTTCCTTTTGTAGTAAACGGAAATTTTTTTTTTTTTTTTTGACAAATTTCATTTTGGTCATTCTAACATTGATGACCAACATAAGTAGAGTATGAAAAATTATATTTTGGTCATTATGACCATTTGGTAATTTGGAAACTTATTAGAGGTACCTGATTGTTACAAATATTAAAGTTAAGGTATTTTTTTTATTACAAATTAAAATTAGAATACCTAAATATTATATTACCCAACATTAAGGTACTGGTTGTGCAAATAAGCCTGTAATGAACCTAAACTAAACTGCAACTATTCATTTAGGATTGTTCATGGGGTGATTATGGGTCGAGTTTTGTAAAACGCATCAGTGTCAATTCAATAAATAGATTTAAATGATTTTTGTATAATATAAATTGAGATGTCTTATGATTTTACAGTTTTTACATTATTTTTAGGTATGAATTCATGATTGTATATTAAATAGTAGTATATTTTTATTCAAATGATATGGAGGATAAGGATTGAGTGAATTTTTGTTTTAAAAAAGTTAAAATGGTAAAGTTCATTACATCTTCAGTAGCTGGGGGGTGGTGTATGAAACCAAACAAACGAGCCTGTATCCGAATGAGAGCCTACAGTTAAATAAACCATAAAAGCTCGTTTTTTTATTAGCTTTAAACAAGCGTAAAACCACAAATAAATTCATAAATTTTGAATGTCATATCCTTTCTTGTGAAATTATTCTTTATTCTTTCTAATTTCAAAGAATAAATCCTTTGCATTCCAAAAGTATTTTAAGATATAAATATATTCTAATTTAGTAAGAATTATTATTAACACTTAAAACGACAATAATATGCTAAATAAGGACTATGTTAAAAAAAATTACTAAATAAGACTGTTAGCTTGTCAAGAACTTTGGGACTGAGTGGGGAATTGAGTTGGTGAAGCACTGTGCCCGTGGTCATTGAATATCCGGGATCAAAACTCCAAATATTCCATCTATCTCGAGCGCGTGAGTTAAAGGTGAATGCTTTATGACTACTAAAATAAAATCTTTGAAACTTTAAAACATGCTAGTTTTTATCGAAGATACCTGAATTTTGAAGATTTTATTGAGTTGGTACCTAAACTCAATTTTGTAATAGAAAAATACCCAACATTGATGTTGTAGATAGAAAAATATTTTTTGCCGAAATTATCATTTTTTTTCCTACTAGAAAAGATTTATTTCTCATTTTGCCTTCTAACTTAATATTATTATTTAAAATTGGATAAATTATATATATATATATATATATTACCATAACTTCATTTGATGATGAGATGATCAACATCAAGTTATTGTATTTTATTTACTTGTTTTGGACTAATTTGACAAAAAAAAATTTTTTTTTTGAGGTTTTATCTAGAATGACAAAAAAAAAATGAATAACTCAAAAAGTTAATATCAAAGTAATAGGGGTAAATATCATCGACAGTACCTGAACTTTGAGGGTTATTTCACAATTGTACCTAAACTTCAAAATCTCTCATAAAAATATCGGAACTTCGGTGGAATTTTCAGAAAAATGAATTTAGCCCGTTTCTCCGGTGCCCCCAGTTGCAATCTAACGTGGCCACTGACGTAGCTTTAATGACTCAACTTCTAGTCTTTTCTCTCTTATAAACACCTTATGGGTTGAAGAAACATCTTCGGGAAAACATGAAATTCTCCAACTATGCCCACGCTCTTTTTCTAGGAACAAGATCTGATGTCCTAATCTCATCTATTTTTGCTGCTACAATGAAATCATTTAAACTCAGACCTCCTACAATTCAATTACATTTTACTCTAAA
>CATIWJ010273454.1:0-19049 GCA_949640765.1 Croton laevigatus | reverse complement strand
CAAGACTATTGAGGTTACTGGCCTTGTTCCACTTTTCAGTAGGGATGTTTTGGGCCATCAGTATAAATTTGCTGGACCTTGTGAAGGTGTGCTAGAATTTGTGGAGTTTCTACTTAGGAATGGAAGTGTGTTGGAGAAGATAGTACTGCATGGAACGCGTAGTCATCTACATACAACAGATTTTGGAGTGAAAGTTGGAATGCGTAGTCGTCGACAAACAACAGATTTTGCAGTTTCTCAATGGTTGTCGAGCATCCCCAGAGCATCACCGCACGTTGTGATTATGTTATAGTTTTTTAAGCTTAGGCTTAACTTTGCTCAGAAGCACATATAGAATAGAATGCAGAGAAATATAGAATGTAGATTTAACAAGTCTGATGCCGCATGTTATATAAAATATTACTTTATAAAATTTTTCTTCCTTTGCTCTCATGTAAATTTTTCTTCCTTTGCTCTCATGTAGTTTCTGCCTTCTGACTTTTTTCTTAATATGTTATTCTAAGTGCTTGTTATTTGACTGATATAGTTTTTTTTTCGTCTTTTTGTTAATTTACAAGTTTAGAATAAACTAAAAGGTTTTTTTTTGTTAATTTACAAGTTTAGAATAAACTAAAAGCTCTGATGTTGTTTCTGTCTTTTGACCTTTTTTTTTTAATATGTTATTTTAAGTGCTTGTTATTTGACTGTTATAGTTTCTTTTTCGTCTTTGTTAATTTACAAGTTTAGAATAAACTAAAATTACTTAGTTATGAGCTCAGTGGATTTTTTATTTTTATTTAATATAAATTTACATAATATCATTTCATATGAACACATATAACAAATAATAAGGAACATAGTTTATATATTTGCAGTACATATTATCAAACTTGATATGCTCCTGTTTTGTCTTACTTGTTTCTTTGTCTTGTTTAACATGTGTTGCAATTTAATCTAACAATAATTACAACTTTAATTAATTTCTCATTTTATTATTAATTAACTCCTTTAATATTTTCTATTAATTAAATCACACTGTATTCTATTCTTTATTCTTTTCTCTATCTCTGTGCCCATTAACTTATTTCCATATTCATATATAATTGCAACTAAGTTAGCTTATCCATGTGCCTATTTCACTGTTTCTTCTAAAATTATAAATCTTACAGTTTGTTTTATTAACTACAACTCATTCCGATATTAAATTAACCTTCCAAAATAACAAATCATTTAATCTTTCCCAACAAATTTCAAGTATTATCTCTTTCAAGAAATTCCATTAACATAGCCATTTATTTATTTACTCTTGTAATTTTCATTCACTTTAAACATTAGTATTTATTATTTGTATATCTCCTCTAATTAACTCATTTTATGCTTCAACTAATTTTTAATAATAATAATTTCAAACTAACTATTTGTAGCACACCTCTAAATAATTAAATCTAATTAGTTTGTATTAAATAACTAACTCAATTTCTGTTTATACTTTAATAGTCCTTATTAATCATATTATTTAAATTAACATTTGAATTTCCACATGGTGTATATTATTTTTCATATATATATAATATCTTCCTATATTTTCTTCTAAATTTTATTATCAAAATTCACAATTAATATTAATTTTTCAACATATATCATTAATTTAAGCATACTAATATAATTTAATATTTATTAAATATTAATCATCTTTCTAATTATATTATATTTCCAATTAAATAAATATTTAGCACTAACAAATAATTTAATCATGTCAATAGTATAGTTTCCGAAATTAAAATGCTTTCATAATTAAATAATACCCTTAGCTAATTATTTCTCTAAAGGGATATTATAAAAAAAAAAAATCTCTAAGTTTTTACCATAATTACATTTTTCTCCCTGCTTATTTTTTTCAGACATAAATCTCCCTACATTTTAAATATTTTAGACAATTATATCCTTTTGTCTATTTTTTATGTTAAAATAACAGTAGGAGGATCAAAATGTAATTTTATGAGCCATTTAAAAAAACTAAATAAATGAGGGACTGAAATGATATTTTTCCAAACTTCTCTTCTTCTTCTTCATTGAACTCCAACCGTGGTGGTTTTGAACAAAGATTGCAAGGAAATGAAGTGATGTGATCATGTCCAATCTTCGTTGAACTTCTCTTCTTCTTCTTCTTCGGTCCTTCATCGTCCTCCAACCGTGGTGGTTTTGAACAAATTGACTAGCGATTTGGATAATTATTCTTTAAAAAAATGAAAAATCGTGATGCTCCTCAGACCGATCTCATCTTCTCAAAGATCTACTCATCTGGACGATTTGCTTCAAGGCTTGCGGCGACTCTAGGCTGGAATCGTGACGGTGGCTAGATCTCTAAGCATCTTCGTCAGACAAATATGGTGGAGGTTGCTGTGTTTTTGATTTGTAATGATGTAGTTACTTTGCTCGATCATTAAGATGGCTAGAACCAGTAGCGGATGTTTACATTCTAGATCTCACTGCCGTTTTCCGGTGGAGACGCGAAGCATCAGTGTCAGTAGCGTGATCATCTTTGCATGTGCTGTTGTCGGAGAATTGCAAGTTTATGTGGCGGAGTACATGACAGGCAAAAGAACGCTTTGAGTTTAGCTGAGGTATATGATATTGAGAGAAACGAATGGAGAATTTTGTTAACAAGAATGAGCATCAATGGTGATGGTTCTTGGAAGAAGAAGAAGAAGGAGAGCCGATTCAGCAAAATGATGAAGAATTGAAATGGAAAATAGTGAGATCAAATGGTTTGCCGGAAAGCGAGGAAGTAGAAAGCCGGCGGTTAAGGCCGGCTGGAGTTCAACGAAGAAGAAGAAGAAGAAGAGAAGTTTGGAAAAATATCATTTCAGTCCCTCATTTTTTTTTTTTTTTAAAATGGCATGTAAAATAATATTTTAATCCTTTTACTGTTATTTTAACATAAAAAATAGACAAAATGATATAATTGTCTAAAATATTTAAAATGCAGGGAGATTTATGTCCCAAAAAAATAAACAGGGAGAAAAATGTAGTTAGGGTAAAACCTTAGGGAATTTTTTTTATAATATCTCTAAAATTAATTTCATGCTTAAATTTAATCTGAAGGATGTAAATGAAATAAATGATAAGTTTATGGGCTTATCTAAAGTTTTTGGGAGGCTTATATGACAACAGAGCCAAATTCTAGGTTAAAACACATTTTTGCCACCAAAATGCTGCTATACAACCTATCGTTTTGATCACCATCTTCACCCATTTATCTGCAGAACGGGTTACGTGACTCGTGGATAACTCGAAACCCAATTTTCATTTCCGACCACCATAAATCACAAATCATACACCATTTTGTTCCTCTCGCCATGTACTTTCGGTTGGTGGCCCTATTTTGGTTTTTTTTGTCGCCGGAAAGTAATGATATGTTAATAGCAATTTTTGGCTGACCCGTGATATGTACAGTTGGCCCGATCAAAAACTCCTACCTCCGGTCACTTTTATTGATGTTTCTTATGCCTATCTTGATCACCGGACTCCAACCGATCAAACAACGGTCTTAGTTGTTGGTGACAAAGTCTAGACAGTGAAAATGAAATTGGGTTTCTCTTCGAGTTTTCCTCTCTATTTCTCTATTTTTAATTTAGTTTTATTCAAGTTTCAATTTGAATTCTATTCTTCTCCTGTTTCTCTTCTGCTTTCTGTCTCATCTCCTCCTGCATTTTATACTTAAGATATGTCGGTATACTACTTTATTTCTTGCACGTAATTCCATTTTTATTTTACCTTTTATCCTTTGTTGGAATCTGTTTTTGCATTTACATTTACTTGCATTTTCATTTTCATTTCCTTTAAATCTTCATTTGCATTTATGTTTACAATTGTATTTTAATTTCGTTAACATCTTTATTTCATTTACATTTTATTTATGTCTTCATTTTATTTTCATTTTCCATTCTTTTCTTTTTAATAATAATAGTAATAATCTTTAATATTCAATTACTTTTCAGATTTTATTTTATCGTTAAATCTTTGACAAATCATTATTATATTTTTAACGTATATATATATTTTTTAACTTCAATAAATTCTTTTCTCAAATTATATTTTTTCTTAATTTCTTTTATTGCCGATGTTAAAACACTCGTTTCTATATTTCTGACTTGAATCCGGTAAAACCGTAAACTTCCTTTTATCTTTTTATTCTACTAACTTACTATTTACATAAACCCATTAGTATTTCAGTTTACGTATTTATTTACATTTTTAATTGTTCTTATAAACTTTCCGTCTATTTAAATGAATACTTTTTCATTTATTATTCTAACTGATATTACCATTTATTATTTAATCTTTACAACATTTATCGAACAATATTTTCTTATCGTATTTCTTGATTCTATTTAGAATTATTCAGACTTATTATTTTTCTACTTATGTGACGTTTATGATTTGCTTACAATACGTCCATTTCTTAATTATTTAAACATCTATTTCTCGTACACTTCCACTTCTGAACAACTTATTCAAAAATATTAATTTGACACATTTTCTTGTATTTCATGTCTCTACTAATTAGCTTTGTTAAACAAATACCAACTTACTTATTTTCTATATGTAATCCATTTACAATCCGTTCAAAATTGTATTTTTTATTTCCTTTTCTTTTATAATATGTTTACTTTCTGTTTATAATATGTTTACTATATTTATAATTTGTTTACTTTTTCTTTATAACATATTTGCTTTCTTAAATTTTCTATTAACAACCCAATTATACTTTTCCGTACTCAGATTAGTTTCTGTTTTTTACAAATTTTAAGATGTGACAGCATTAGACTTATCAATGGTCACAAAATAAAAGTATTATATGTGGTTAGTAAAACTATATTAATCGATAATATAAATAAGAACTTGATATTCACAAAAATTAGAACAAAATTCAGGAGTTATGGAAAATATCTTCTCAAGTGAAAATTGCTCCCACAGAAGTGAGATGAACATCACTTGGAAAGATCAACCACAACAACATTAGGAGAAGCCATTGGCGTCCTTAATATTCTTTCAGCCATTCCAAATCCAAACACATTAGACGTTTTCTGGGGAAGACGTAAATCACCTATGACCACCCTGTCCAACACTTTTGCATTCTTGAGTAAGAACTCAACAAAATCAGTTACCGAGTAATTCCCACAAGATTCTTCATCGAAGTTGAGAATCTCAACTGTCTTTAAATGAAAAGACAAACTGGGGAAAGTTTCCTCCAATGATGTCTCTGAAATCATATTAGTCTTCAAATTTTGAGTCAAAATAAAACAACTATTCTTGCCCTACCCTATCTTTTGTTTTCATCCTAGAACAATCATAGACACTTACTTTGTAGTCTTAGCATTTAATTTGTATTCTTAAATAGTCTCATTTTTCAACTATTCAACTATATATCTCACAATAGTTTTTAATGGCTTCAAAATTTTAAGTGAAATTCCTAACACAAGATTATACTGGCTGCAGAGTAGTCAGGCCACTTAAAGGTTAATTTCTCTAACTCAGGTCAGTAGCATCTAGTAGTTGAAAAAATACTTTTTTTTTTTCCATCAACCATTATTTTAATAGAAAGATAGATGGAAAGATATATTTGTCCAACAGATTTAAAACTCATGGATAATTTTGTCCACTAAAAAAATAGGGATGACATTGTAGAATATGATAAAATATAGGACGATTTTTGTAAATTTCTCTAGAAAATAACATTTATATATTTCATTTAATATTTATTCTAAATAAAAATTATTCTAGGTGGACCAGTTGATATGTTAATATTATCATCTTAGAACATCTATCAATTATATTTAAATTTATAACCAAATAAAAATAAAAAGATAAAGTTGTACACGTGTGGACCTAGATCTTGTTATTAATTAATATTGTAGAATATACGAACTTGATAATCAGGTTATTTTTAGATTTAATATTTAATAATTAGTATTAGATTATATGTTAATAATATCATAATTAAGATCGATACAATGAAATGGTTCAATTTTGAAGCCTGTGTTTTGCTGTTAATATGACCTAGATCTTGTTATTAATTAATATTTTAGTTCGGTTCGCACTAGTTGCTGTTCTACAGAAGAGAATAAGAATCTGTTGACTAATTTGTAATAATTATATATAATATAAATTAATTTTTTTGAGCCAATCCTTCTTCTTTTCTTGATAATCTGTTTACTTTCTAAGAAAATAGACTATATTAATTTGGAAAATTATAAGAACTAGCATAGTTGCAAGTTTCATTTAAAAAAAAAATTGGCACATTAGTATTAAACTTAAACAATTGTGATATCTCAAAAGGGATAAAAATGAAAATTAATTATTTTTTATTTTTTAAAATTAAAAATTTAATTAAATATAATTTTAGTGTTATTATTAAAATATCCTTTTAAATTAAATATATTTTAATTAGTACCACAATTCATACAAATGAAACATTTGGCATTGAAAAATAGAAAAAACAAAAAGTTTCAAAAACTATACTAAGATCTTGCTTCTTATGCCTACATCAGATTTCTTATTTTACCATGGAACTCAATATGTTTTGCCTGCTTAATTTTTTTAAAAAGAGCTTAGCTTGCTTAATTAAAAATTGGTCTTTAGCCATTAGAAAACTAATGGAAAAAAAAAATCTATATATACGTTTTTTTTATTAAAAAAAACTACATATTAGGTTACAAACATAATCAAACAAAAATAACAATTCAAATTGATTTTCCCTAAAAAAAAAATCATTTTTAAATCTGATTAAAAATAATTAAAACAAATTAATTTTTTATATTCCTAATATGGATTTGAGATGTTTGAATTTGAGACATATATATATCACTACTTAATAAAAAAAAGCATTGTCTTTAGTGCTTTTTCACTTATAACCTTAATTGTTTATTTTATTTTATTTTTATTATTATTTAAAAAAGAAAAGAAAAGAAATTTTTTTTAAAAAAATTAAAAAAATTTTAAGATGGAAACAATTAAACAGAAATCAAATGGTAGTCCAATAAACTTCCGCAGCCACTCTCCTCCACCTCCCAATTGGTCACCGAATAAACATTACCAGACGACAATCCACACTCAAGCGATGCTTCTTCTACCCTCAGTGTCGATGTTTTGTGGCTTGAAGTTTGTCAAAATCACCACCACCGGAAAATCTTGTTTTCTTCACAAAACTAGTTCGATTGCGAGTGGTGATGCTACTACGGCTGTCGTGACCAGTTCGGCGAGGATGATGGCTGCTTCATCACCGTCAAATATCGCACGACGGCTAAGGTAGTAGGTTTTGCAGATCGGTGAAGACAAAGAAGATGAAGAAAGTGATTTCTCTCAGTTTAACCCCATATTTTTATGTCTTCAAAAAGGCCCCCATATTTTCTTTGTTTATAAAAAGGACCTTGTTTACTTATATTAAGTAATTTTAATTTATAATGACTGATATTTGAATTATATTGTTTGGGATATTGAGTTATATTAATTGATATTTTTGATATATATTAATTGATATTGAGCTATAATATCTTATATTAAATTATATTGATTTTATATGGACTTATATTAAGTTATAATGATTTCGTATTAACTGAAATTGAGTTATATTGATTATAAAATTGACTTATACTAAGTTATATTGATTGATATATTTACTTATATTGAATTATATTGATTTTATATTAACTGCTACTCAGTTATATTGAATGATATATTTACTTATATTGATTTTATATTGACTGGTACCGAGTTATACTTACATAAACTAACATTTTTTAAAGTGTATTGCACGTGTCTATTTGTTTTAGCACTAATTATTTATAAATTATAATACGATAAAATAGTATTAATTAATTATATCTATAATAAAATAGAATTTTTTATCAGAATATAATTTAAATTTAATTATTTAATTAATAATTAAAATAGTATTCCTTATTAGAATATGATATGAATATAACTATTAATTATGAAAAATTATATAATATTTTTTATTATTTGAATTTAATTAATTAAATATTCCTACATTCAATTTTGCTAAAAATCAAGGGTATTATTCGTTTAATTTTGCTTAAAAATTAGGGGTATTATATGTAATTTGCCCATTAATCTCGAAATCTGACTTCTTTCCTAGGTAAGAGCAACGACAAATCGAGAATTGAAGAAGATCAAATATTTTGCTGGGAGTGACAATGACGACAAAATAAGGGAACATGACAATTATGGAGAATGCATTGATATGACAAAATAAGAAAACATGATAATCAGCCATATTTCTCCAAAATTTATTCTCTTTGCGAGGAAATTTGGATCTCAAGGCAGCAATTGATGATTCTCAAAAGAGAGATATTATTATCTCTTTGTGTTCAGCTTTTTAATTATTTTTTAAAGATAATTCAGATTTATAATTAATCACATTCCACTCATAATCAATTTTTCTTAAACATAGATTTCTAAATCCTCTTATACTTTGGGACTACGGTGGGCTGAATCGAATCACCGATTTTACTAAAAAAATTTAAAATTTTCACTTTGAAATATATGCATATTTCAAATAAATAATTTATTTTTTCTGAGTTAATAGTTAAGAATTCATCACAACTGTCGGTTAGCTAGTATAATTACCCTTCTTGATTTCTTCTCTAATCGAACTAGGATTTGAGGATTTTCAACTTCATAGCAACACAATACTATGCTCTTCCAACCGCTTTGTTATACGTTATTGCACGCTCTTGGCGGTTGTCGTTTCCTCTCCCTCCAAAGAACCCATCTCTCAAACTCCCTTTTTGGATTGCCCCTAACCTGTTTCTCAATCTAGCTCGTCGTGCACATTTCTTACTTGTAGAGTTTACCATTTATGCTATTCGACCGCTCACTGAAATTATTGTCTCATGGAGCACTTGAATCATCAAAGTTCAAAGTCAGAATCAGGAAAGATTTTTTTTAATAGATGTATTTTCTTGATTTCCATATGAGGATTTGAATAAAAAATTGTCTAGAACTTTAAGTAGATTATAGGGTTGATGAGATATATAAAGCTTATGCTCTTGGTTTTGTTGAGGAAGTTGAAAATCCACCGGAAGTTGACTATCATGATGTAGTAAGTATTTTGATAAGAAAAACTATTGTTTCTTATAATTTAGATAATATGAGAGTTGAATTTGCTGCAATGGTTTTGTATGATAGGGGAAATTGACGATTTGGAGAATTGGGGATGAGAATTGGAACCATATTGACGTTAATTTTTTCTTTGTGCAATCTTATTATGTTGATATTGCTTATAATCATGGGAAATTCTATGCTATTAACAATATTGAGTTTGTTGTTTCTTTAAATCTTGCTACACTTGAACTTATGCGTGTTGTTTCTATTAGGGTTGAGCATTTTATTCGGTTAAATCCATAAATTGGGTTTGGTTAAAAAAAACACCAGAATCCTCAATGGCGAAGAACACCGGAAATCTAAAGCTGATTTCTCTGACGATCGGTAATAGAAGGTGGATTCATCAGAAATCGGAGAGCAGTGTTGAGCAAACCGGCAACATCTTTTGGCTTCCGTTTTTATGTTTTTTTGTCTTGTTTTAGTTCTTGTAATTTTCTACTTGTTCCAAATATCTAGATGGGCTATGGGTAATTTATTTTATAGTTTCTGGGTAGGTAGTCTTCCCGACAATTGCTGTATTACCGATTCATTTTTCTCGTAGTAAAATTACGAATAAGATACTATTATCCTTTATAAAAAAAAAAAAGAGTTCGGATAATTCGGTTAAATGATAGGAAAAGTTTCAGTAATCTGAATAATTTCAGTTAGATCTTTGACTCTGCCGAATTAACTGAATTAAACGAATAATGGAGTAAATGATGAAATACTTTGGCTCATTTATTTCTATTTGTCTTTTAGTTAATTTGTATTTGTAAATTATATGTATAAAATAATGAATTATTTGGCATATCTAAACTATTTAGATCAATTTGAGTTTTAAAATGAACTTTCACAGGTTGAACATGGTTCGACTAATTTGACTGAAAATAATATTTAGTGTATTAAAGTTTGGCCACGACTTTTACAGAACGGGTAATTCGGCTAATTCGAAAATTATTTATTCGGTTAAATCGGGTAAAGGATAATTTCATGTAGTTCGGGTAGAGGTAAAAAGGAATTTTAGATTTTGTAATTCAATCAAGAATTTCATTAAATTTATCCATTTTGACCTAATGCTCACTCATAGTTTCTATTCACTTGAAAATTGGAGGTCATACAACGTTAAAGTATTTGCTGAAATCATGAAGGGATTTAAATAGAATCGATAATCACGCATTTGGTTCTATGTTTTATGGTAGTTATTCTTTTGATTCAAATTTTCATTCTAATGTTTAAGTAATTTGTAATTCTGATTACAAGGATTATGTAACTAGTATTCCAATTGTAGTATATAAGCTTAATGAAGAAAGGCGTGATTGGGTTTATGTAGAAGGGATAGGTGATCGTGTAATGTTCAATGGTGATGATGTTAATTTCCCTCTTTCTGGAAAAGAATTCTATGGCTTTAAGAGGAATAACGTTTATTATATTGATTTCTTCCCAAATGACAGAAAAGATGAGCATCCTGGTTATCATGCTGGTATATTTGATTTTGAAGATCGAAAAGCTGCCCAGTTAACTAAGTTTCCTAGATATCTTAAGGTTTTATAGCATTCACCAACTTGGTTGAAATGAGACATTTTTTAACTTTTACCTCTCAAAAGGACCAATATTCGTTTTGTTTATAAATTATTTATACTCTGTTTATAATATGTTTATAACTGAAACGTGGCTATTTTGAGAATTATTTTAATAAAATATGGTCTTTTGAGAATGTTATAAATTTGATGAGTTATTTATGTCAAAACCTCGTAGGTTTAACTTTGATTCATTTAGTTTTCAAACGAAATCAAACTGAGACCCACAGTATGTGAAGGACAGAGAATAAAGGGAGAGATTAAGAGTAGGGAATCAACTTCAACAAGTGGTATAATTACGTTTTTTTTAAGCCATTACAAAAATAGAAATGCGACCTATAATTTTTCCAAATTGAAAAGTTACATTTATGTTAAATGAAATTAGCACTAAATTTGTGAAATTTGCAACATGCTTTACTATTTGACTTTTTGGTCAATTTTGGTCTCTTTTTTTTTTTTTTTATGATTTACAGTAATAAATTTTTTAAGTTTTCTCCTTAAATGATAGTTCTTCTTATGTTTCAAATTCTGATTTTGATGTTAAAATAATTTGTAATTCTGATTACAAGGATTCTATAATTTGTATTCCAATTGTAGTATATAAGCTTAATGAAGAAAAGTGTGATTGGGTTTATGTAGGAGGGCATGGCGGCGATAGTGTGATGTTCAACGATGATGATGTTAATTTCTCTCTTTCTGGAAAAGAATTCCACGGCCGTAAGAGGAATACTATTTATTATATTGATTTCTTTGCAAATAATAGAAAAGATGAGCACCCTGGTTATCATGCTGGTATATTTGATTTGGAAGATCGAAAAGCTACCTAGTTAACTAAGTCTTCTAGATATCATAAGGTTTTTTGGCCTCCACCAACTTGTTGAAAGGAAATATTTTAACTTTTACCTCTCAAAAGGCCAATATTTGTTTTGTTTATAAATTATTTATAACCAATTTATAATATATTTATAATATGTTTATAATTAAAAAGTGGCTATTTTGAGAATTATTTTAATAAAATATGGTCTTTCAATAATGTTCTAAATTTGATGGCTCATTTATGTCAAAACTCCGTAAGTTTAACTTTGATTCATTTAGTTTTCAAATGAAATCGAACCGAGACCCACAGTATGTGAAGGACAGTGAGCGAAGGGAGAGATTAAGAGTAGGGAGTTGTCAACAACAAGTGGTATAATTCATTTTTTAAGCAATTAAACAATTCTTAAAAAATTGAAATGTCACCTATAATTTTTCCAAATTGAGAAGCTACACTTATGTTGAATAAAAGTTTGCATTGACTTTGTGAAATTTGCAACATGCTTTACTATTTGACTTTTAGTCTAGTTTTGATCTTTTTTTTTTTTTTGATGATTTACAGTAATAAATTTTTTAAGTTTTCTCCTTAGATGATAGTTCTTCTTCTGATTTTGATGTCAAAATAATTTCTATTTCTAATTACAAGAATTCTGTAATTAGTATTCCAATTGTAGTCTATAAGCTTAATGAAGAAAAGTGTGATTGGGTTTTTGTAGGAGGGATTGGCGATCATGTGATGTTCAATGGTGATGATGTTAATTTCTCTCTTTCCGGAAAAGAATTCCACGGCTGTAAAAGGAATACTATTTATTATACTGATTTCTTTCCAAATGATAAAGAAGATGAGCATCCTGGTTATCATGTTGGTATATTTGATTTGGAAGATTAAAAAGCTGCTCAGTTAACTAAGTCTCCTAGATATCTTAAGGTTTTCTGGCCTTCACCAACTTGGTTGAAATGAGACATATTTTAACTTTTTCCTCTCAAAAGGACCACTATTTGTTTTGTTTATAAATTTTTTATAATTTGTTTATAACATGTTTATGATATGTTTATAACTAAAAAGTGGCTATTTTGAGAATTATTTTAATAAAATATAGCATTTTGATAATGTTATAAATTTGATGGGTTATTTATGTCAAAACCCCATAAGTTTAACTTTGATTTATTTAGATTTTAAACAAAATCAAAATGAGACACAGAGTATGTAAAGGACAGTGAGTGAATGGGGAGATTAAGTGTAGGGTGTTAACTACAACAAGTGGTAAAATTGCATTTTTTTAAAGCAATTACAAAAAATTGAAATGTAGCCTATAATTTTTCCAAATTGCGAAATTACACTTATATTAAATAAATGTTGGAATTGAAATTGTTAAATTTGCAACAAGCTTTACTATTCAACTTTTTGGTCTTATTTTGGTCTAGTTTTTTGTGTGATGATTTACAGTAATAAATTTTTTAAATTTTCTCCTCAGATGATAGTTCTTGTTCTGATTTTTTGATGACAAATTAATTTGTAATTCTGATTACAAGGATTCTGTAATTAGTATTCTAATTGAAGTCTATAAGCTTAACGAAGAAAAATAGGATTGGGTTTATGTTGGAGGCATTGGCGATCGTGTGATGTTCAATAGTGATGATGTTAATTTCACTCTTTCTGGAAAAGAATTCCAATTTACTGATTTCTTCCCAAATGATAGAAAAGATGAGCACCTTGGTTATCATGCAGGTATTTTTTGATTTGGAAGATCGAAAAGCTACCCAGTTAACTAATTCTCCTAGATATCTTAAGGTTTTATGGCCTCCACTAATTTGGTTGAAATGAGACATTTAAACTTTTACCTCTCAAAAGGGCCAATATTCGTTTTGTTTATAAATTATTTATAGTTTGTTCATTATGTGTTTATAACATGTTTATAATATGTTTATAATTAAAAAGTAGCTATTTTGAAAATTATTTTAATAAAATATGACCTTTCGATAATGTTAAATTTGATGTGTTTTTTACATCAAAACCCTATAAGTTTAACGTTGATTTTCAAAATAAATTAAACTGAGACACAGAGTATGTGAAGGACAGTGAGTGAAGGGAGAGATTATAAGTAGGGAGTTAACTACGACAAGTGGTATAATTACATTTTTTTTAAGCAATTACAAAAATTGAAATGTGGCCTATAATTTTTCCAAATTGCAAAGTTACACTTATATTAAATAAAAGTTGGAATTGAATTTGTTAAATTTGCAACAAGCTTTACTATTCGACTTTTTGGTCTAGTTTTTTGTGTGATGATTTATAGTAATAAATTTTTTTAAGTTTCTCCTCAGATGATAGTTCTTCTTTTGATTCAAATTTTGATTCTGTTGTCGAAGTAATTTGTAATTTTGATTACAAGAATTCTGTAATTAGTATTCCAATAGTAGCCTATAGCTTAATGAAGAAAAGTGTGATTGGGTTTATGTAGGAGGGATTGACGATCGTGTGACGTTCAATGGTGATGATGTTTATTTCTCTCTTTCTAGAAAAGAATTCCATGGCTGTAAGGGGAATACTGTTTATTATACTGATTTCTTCCCAAATGATAGAAAAGATGAGCACCCTGGTTATCATGCTGGTATATTTGGTTTCAAAAATCAAAAAGCTACCCAGTTAAATAAGTCTACTAGACATCGTAAGGTTTTCTGGCCTCCACTGACTAGGTTGAAATGAGACTTATTTTAACTTTTACCTTTCAAAATGGCCAATATTCATTTTGTTTATTAATTATTTATAGTATGTTTATAATATGTTTATAATTAAAAAGTAGCTATTTTTAGAATTATTTTAATAAAAGATGTTCTTTTGAGAATGTTATAAATTTGATGGGTTATTTATATCAAAACTCCGTAAGTTTAACTTTGATTCATTTAGTTTTCAAATAAAATTGAACCGAGACCCAGAGTATGTGAAGGACAGTGAGTGAAGGGAGAGATTAAGAGTAGGGAGTCAAATACAAAATTTGGTATAATTACTTTTTTTTAAGCAATTACAAAAATTGAAATGCGACCTGTAATTTTTCCAAATTGAGAAGTTACACTTTTATTAAATAAAAGTTGGTATAAAATTTGTGAAATTTGCAATATGCATTACTATTCTACTTTTTGATCTAATTTTGGTCTAGTTTTGATTATGATGATTCACAATAATAAATTTTTTGAGTTTTCTTCTTAGATGATATTCCTTTCTGTGTTTCTTTATGATGAAATTTCGGAGTTAGACTCGGGGGTAGCAATTAATGAGTATGATAAGAAAATAATTATTGATAATGGAATGGGTTCCAAATGTTGTGGATTTATTTAACAATTACGGAGTCAAGATCAAGCGAAAACGAACTTTTGTCAATGAACCTATTTTTTGGAAGATTGAGGAATGTGTCTGCCAGGGGACTTGCATGCTTGATGTTAGTTGGGGACGGTTATGGTTATATTTTGTGACTAGTGGCGACAAATCAAGAATTGAAGGAGATTGGATATTCTACTGGGATTGACAATTTCGACAAAATAAGAAAACATGATAGTTAGCCAATATTTCTCCAAAGTTAATTCTCTTTGCAAGAAAATTTAGGAGTTGGATCTCAAGACAACAATTAATGATTCTTGAAAGAGAGATTATTATTTGTTAGATTGCCATTTGGATATTAATAATTATTGATAAGATGTCTAAAACAATCATCTTCCATGAGAATTAAAAATTGGTTAGTTAATCAAGAAATGTTGGCTGAGCATATGTTGGAATTCATACTAAAGAAATGCAGAAGAGGAAAAAAAATGCCAAACATACGCATGATTTTTTGGCTTCTGATAATCTCAACGAAGAATAAGATTGAGACTTTTTTTTTTTCTAATTTTCAGAATGGTGAAATAGCCAATTACATATGTACTCCCCTATCCTTGCAATTGTGAACTTTGTGTGAATGGCCCTTCAAATGGGAAGGGCTCAACTTCCAATTGTATTATGTATTTGTTACATGATCTAAAGATCTTGTTTTTCCTTCTTGGGGAGTTTTGTCTTGGTAGTTGGTAATAGATTCCTAATAACGAAAACTTTACCAACTAGACATTAATAAAAGCAGTAAAATATCTGATGGATATATATGGCATTATTAAGTGATTATTTGTTAAATTTGAGCGTAATAGTTTAATGAAAAAATTACTTTTTCGATAACATAAAATGTATCATTGTATTCTACGCAGTAAAAACTTTCCAACGATATATTATACGCTCAAAACGGATTAAAGATGAATGAGAAATTGAAACTCGAAAAGAGCTTGGAACTAAGAATTAAAAGGCGCATATCCCATATTGGATGAGAATAAAGATGATAGTTTGATTTATAATAAATGATCTTTTTATAAGATGGTAAGATTATAAGTGCATATACTCTCTCTCTCCACCCCCCTCATATAGGGGTGCAAAACCGAGGTCGGTTTAGTTCGTTCATAATGCTAGACCCTCTTATTTAAGACTGGTTTTACTGCTGTCCCTTTTTCATTAATTCCATTTAATGGCCATAAATCTGCAGCCTATAAATAGAACTGCTTTCTCATTTAGTTTTACACACAAAAACGAGTTTTTGCTCCCATTTTATTACAAGGCTACTAGTAGTTCTTCCTTAAGCTTCCGGTGATAACTCTGCTCACGGTTCGGTTAGCTAATGTTGCGGTTGGATCTTGGGAGGCGATTGTCTTATGCGGGCAAATTTCATTTTGAGGAAACTGTTCGTACATGCTTCGGTTTTTTGCTCTTCTTCCTTCATTTAAAGGTTTAAGTTTAGTTTAAAAGTTTAATCCCTTTTTATATTCTGTTTACAATTTATTATTTTTGTTTACTGTAATTTATTTATTATTTGCAATTTCTAATTAATAAATTCTATTTCTTCTATTTCCGTAATCTAACAATATCTCCAAAATACACTTCAATAATCAACGGTATCAATGCAGTGAAAAAAAGGAAAAATCAAAATTTGAATCAATGTAAGATTAGATGCATGATAGATTAGTGGTTGTGATACCCCTAATAGGCTTATTTAGGTAAGCTTATAAGGAGGTGTTACAATTTAAGTTTGCTTCATTTTGTTGAGTTTATCTCCTTGTTTTATGAACAATATAGTAATACTCAGCAGCAAATACAAAGATGAAAGAGCTGCGCATCAAATGGAACAAGCTAGAGTTCCATCTCTAACTCATGAAGCAAAACGGGTCAGAACCCAAGACCCGATCAAACACCAACCACGTCAGATAATTACAACCAATCAGAGAAGTGCACAAAGATAAATGATATGGACAAAACGGTTAGTAGATGACCGCTAATATAATTAGATATAATAGGATACAAACAATAGCAAGGGGGTGGAGATGGCCTAGTAGAAGAGATTTAGAAGTTGAGACAAAAGAAGCCTGGTTCGATGCTCTGTTCTACCAACCAATAGCATAGTAGCACACTGAGAGCATCTGCCTCTCTAGTTCACGTGAGACAAGAAAATGTTTTCTATCAAATTTTTATTTTAGTCCCTAAAATTAGTTTACCCCACAAATACCCACCAAAATCATAAGTTTATAACCAAATAGCCACAATGCATTGTTTAGCGTCAAAACAACACCGTTTTACTAGTGAGAAAATGGCTTCAAACGCCTATTGTGTATTTACACAACACCTTCCGTTCAATAGTGGATGGAAGGTGCGAAGGAGATGATTTTTAATAGTTGAAAGGCTAAAGTATACTCCTACTTTATCTAGGAAACTAAAAGTCAAAATCTTTGATAGTTTATGGTGAAAAAAGTATTATTAGCGTCTTAGTGGACATTTTAAACTCTTAATCACATTTGAGGACACATTTAAAAATCAATAAATTTTTTACATATGGCCTACTTTATGTTTAAATAAAAAAATAATTATTTATTTTAGTATTTAATATTGAATCTTTTTTACATTATAGACTATAAAAACATTTTATGCGAAGGACATTTAAAAATGATAAGGTATATGAATGGATTCCACTTATATGTCAATAATCTTAGGCTCTCAAAACTTCCGCAAAATAAAGATTCTATTTCTCATTGATTTCAAATCGACTTCATTTATTACTACAAATTAATATATTAAAAAACTTTAAATACCATTATTATAATTTATATATACATTAGTGCTGCTTTCTCCTCTTTAATTAAAGTATAAAGTAAAGTCTTGAAAACTTATCCAATCAATCCTCTCTCAAACGAAAATAATATAATTTAAGTAAGAAAAAGAAAAATAAAAAGCTCCTTTCATAATTGTATGCCAATATTTTAAGAAAAAGAAAAAACTCCTTTCATAATTGTATGCCACGTTAAAAATATATTTTAAGAAAAAGAATAAGAAAAAGAAAAAACTCCTTTCATAATGGGTGTCGTGATTCATGCAGTTCAAACAAGATAATACAACTCGTTGTTTAATTATGATTTAGTATCAGTATTTTTTATATATTATATAATATATACTCAATTAAGCCTTTTTTTTTAAAAAAAAAAAAAAGAAGCATTTTTACAAGTACACCCCTCCTCCCATATAAAAACATTAGATTATGTTTCTCAAAGAAAAGAAAGTAGCAAACCAGTAGACAACTTATGGCTAAGCTTATTCTAATCCTTACTTTCCTTCTCCACTGGCTACTTGTTTATGGAGCTTACACTGCTCCTCCGAGTTCTGGAAGCTCATATTGTGATGGAAATGAAACTACACTTCCTTGCGACGAGTGTAAATTTCTCTATTCATTTTTGTCCCTTTTCAGAAATTTACGAAATTTTGTTGTTTTCATTTGCAATTTGCAAATTCATAAAATTCATTTGTTTCAAATGGATTCAAAGATTTCAGTAATGTATATTATTTCCCTTTTTCACATTTAACTGTGTTTTCAAAATATTTGACAGACGATGCTCTTAAAAGAGTCATACGCAGTTTGGGATATTATTCTTCATATGAAATCTCTATTTCATACTGTGGAAACAACAGCAATTTGGAACCTGCTGCCGAAATAAGGTGTAACTGCAGTTTTAAGGACAACCAAGGCAAAAACATTTGCCATATAACTGAAATGTATGTAAAATACTACTTCCGTATTTTTTGATTCTTTACGTTTCTGACAGCATGAGTAGATTCAATTTTGGTGCTGATAGTTTGATAGGTTGGGTTATGTAGATTAAAGTATATTTAGGTTAGTTATAAAATACAGTTGTATTTTATAACTAACCTAAATATACTTTAATCTACATAACCCAACCTATCAAACTATCAGCACCAAAATTGAATCTACTCATGCTGTTAGAAACGTAAAGAATAAAAAAATACGGAGGTAGTATTCTTTTATTACTCCAATTTTTCTTATTACTCTTAAATCCATGCATGCATTTTTTTGTGGCAGATATTTGTTGGATACGTCTTTGGGTCGTATTGACGATGCGATAAGTGGGCTTCAACACTTACAAAATCTGTATGTATAC
>CATIWJ010273451.1:0-45170 GCA_949640765.1 Croton laevigatus | reverse complement strand
TTTGTAATTTAAAAGAGATTAAAAAATTATTTCCGAAATTGCTGGAGATTCTAAAATATTTTACGACGGATAAGATTGGCACATATGCTTCATTCAAAATCAATTTTATCACTACTTTTAAAATAAATCAACCCTTACAATCACCAACCTTTAGTTTTACAGTGGTTAAAACACCACCTGCCACCGGATGAGGCCCCCAGCTGTTGCTAGAAGACCCGATTGTTCAATGAAGGAACCATCTGAATTTATCCCAAACCATCCGCGACGGCGCGGAATGATAAATACTACCTCCGTTTTCATCATATGTTTACATTTCTGTATTTGGGTGTTTTTTTGAGTTGTTTACATTTTTATTTATAATAAGTTTTGTAATTGTTTATTATTATTTTTTTATTGGTATTGGTGAAAAAGTAAGTTTTTAAAGGGTTAGTAATTGTTTATTATTATTTCTGTATTGGTATTGGTGAAAAGTGAGTTTGTATTGGTATTGATGAAATAGTAAATGTAAAGATATGAGAAAAACGGAGGTAGTATTTTACTTTATAAGAAAATAAAAAGGAAAAAAATCAATCTTTTACTACCTTTTCAAGTTAACTCTATTTTTAAAGTTAGAATTTCGAGAATTAACAAATTTTTATTTATTTATTTTTACTTACAAGATAGATTGTTTATACTAAGTTGAAGTCAATTTTAAGAGGTGATGGTTTACAGAAATCGATTATATATTATAAATTTTATATGACTATAAATTTAACGGTCTCAATTATTTCATATTTAATTTACTGTAAAATCAAATTCTGCAAGCTGTGGACCATTAAAATTGACCTTGGGACTGAGTATAAACAATCAACGGTTCGAGTTGAAAAAAAAAAAAAAAACAATAAGTTTCGAGAGCCTCTCACCTCGAAAAGAAAAGCTTTTCCGATTTTTAAAATGGTTAATATTTGTCCTTAGTTCTAAAGAATTTTAAAAAATGGAATAGTAATATAAATAAGCTTTCTTCCACTTCATCCGTCTAGCCATTCAAGACAATATTGTTTCTTGATTAGTTCTATCAATGGCTTCCTCAATTGATTAATTTCTCCTCCTCAATTCTCTTCTCTTTTACATCTCTCCTTCCTTAGCAAAATCACCATTTCACCCTAAAGCCCTTCTCTCCCCTTGTCAACAAAGATTCATTAACTTTGTAAGCTTATGAAAAAAAACAAAAATTTATTTATTTTTATTTAAATTTATAAAAATTAGTTTTTTTAACGAATTAAATTTAATCTGGAACTATACTATAAATTATATGTATCTTCAGTTAATTTTTTAAAAATAAAATAATATTTTATTAATTTTTGAAATTTACAACTCACAATAAATAATTGTTAGGTGTAGTGTAAGATACATTGTAGCTCAAGGTGAGAATTAATTTTCAAACCTTAAAACAACATTGATGGGGCATTGTGTCCGTGAACCATTAAACCAACATGGAGTTGCATTATTCAAATTTAAAATTACAGAATTTTAGTATTATATTATCAAATTAATAATCCAACTTGCAACTTTCCGAATTCCTAATAAATTTAAATTATAATCGGCAGTGGTCGGTAGGGTTATTTAAATAAAATTTTGTCACGTTTTCAAATGCATAATAAAATTAAGGCAAAATGATTAATTTATTTTCTAGATCCATTCTGAAAAAAAATATAGTCTAGATCTTTAGCTAATAATTAATATTTGAATTTGATTTGAAAAATTAATTAAAATTACTACTAGTAGAATGATTTAATGTACGAGAATTAAGATTTTTTAAGAGGTTACCTCATTGTTGGGAATGGGTAGTAACCCAACTGTTTTATATACCTAACTTGGAGCCTGTGTTGCCCGGTTTCAAAGCCCATTCAATTTGTATATGTACTTCATAACTATGTCAAAAAAAATCTCAAATTCAATTGTTTTAGAAAAAGTATATTTGAAAAGAGTACAAGTTCAAAAGTCAAAATATAGGTCTTCCAATACCAATAAAATTTGTTTTAGTAAATAAAATAAGAATGTTATAAATAAGTAAAATAAATGATTAATTTTTTATTTTAATATATACAATGTGTTCCACGATACTAGTTAAGGTAATGGTTAGTGGTTGAAGTTAAAAAAAAAAAAAGAGTAGTGGTTAGTAGTTTGATTAGTCAAAACACTAACCACTCTTTTTTTATGTTCGGTGACAGCATTTTAGTGAGCTTTTAAATGCTATAGTAGCGTTTTATAAAAACATAACATCTTTTAACGTTTAGTTGTTAGTGTTTAGTAGTTTATAAATCGCTAACCAATCAAATAAACGCTACAAAAATAGCAAATTTTACCAAACAAACCTATATTCTCTCTTCCTCCGAAAGTCAATTTTACTTTGATTTGAGTTCAAATAAGTAGCTACCGGATACATATATTTTACAATTCAACTTGGGAAAACAAATTTATTAGTCCCTAAATTATAATAGTTATTTAGTGCTTGAATTGTGTCCGTTAAATAATTTATTCCTTTCGTCAAAGATTCTACGGATATTCTGTTTAACAGATATTGAGTTGATCATGTGACGGATATCATAAAACATGTCCCCGCCCTCACCTCACCCTTATTTAGAAACACCCCACCCGTGCCCGCAACGGGTAGGACGGAGTTGCACTATTAAATTCAAAATTACAGAATTTAATTTGAAAACTTAATAAATCTAACAAAAATGTCAGTAACTTCACTTGAATTTTTTTTAAAATATTATAAATATTTTACTTTTTCTCTAAAGGCACCAATATTGGGTGCTAATAGCACTCGGTGCTTCTGCACCTTGTTTTTTCAGTTTTTATTTTATTTTTTAAATCAAGTGTTAAATTATATTAATGTACTTTTGAGATTAATTTTAGTTGGTTACAGTTTACAGAATTCGACTTTGAATTATTAATTTTACTAAAAGCAGCTAAACTGTTTTTTTTTTTTTTTGTGAAATTAATACAGAGTTAAATTTTGCACATTGAGAACCACTGAAATTGATCTCGAGACTGCATAGATATAATTTAGTACTTGATTTAAAAAAATAAAATAAAAATTAGAAAAAGAACAAGGTGCAGGAGCACCAAGTGCTCCTTTTTTTTATTAACCATGAGATATTCTAAATGGGTCTCTATTATGAACAACAACTTTAAGCCATAGATACATTCAGACCAATTCTTGTTTAATCTGGGTAGGTCTCGTCAAGGGACATATGATAAAATTGGAACAATACAAAGAAGATTAGCATGACCCATACGTAAGAATGACATGCAAAAACTAAGAAATGCTCCTTTTTTTTTTTTTTTTACCAAAGGTGCTCCTCGCACCCTAATTCTTTTTCCAATATGAAGGATTCTAAAGATAGTAGTATTGCAATCTTCAAACATTGTTGATGCCAATGTGGGAAAACGATATATGACAACTCAGAATCATCACATCTAGAAGTCTCTCTTCAAGACTTCTCGCTAAATTTTTCTTTTAAATAATTTAGTGTATCATTTATACATATTCTTAAGGTTATAGTAGATTATAGTTTTCAGATTTTAGCTCTTTATTACATTTTTATATATGACTGCAAAATCACCGATAATAGAGATGTTTCATGGTACTATTTAAAAAAATAAAAAAATGAAAAACCTTACCGTATTTTTATTTGAAATTGGAATGAACAAGTTGCAACTTCACAACGTTCAAGATCCAAGCTCCATTATTATTTTTTAATATAAAGAAAACTCCCAATCCACCAATGCAAAATTCCAGTTGTAAATAAGCTTTCGACTTTCACTGTTTCGCCGTACAAAACTTCAATTGTTCTCTATCAATGGCTTCCTTACTTCATTACTTTATCGTCCTTTGTTCTTTTCTCTTCTTCTCTTCTTCTTCTTCTTCAGATACAACACCATTTCGACCAAAATCTCTTCTCCTCCGAGTCGTCAAAGACTCATCAACTAACCAATTTGTAACTCGCTTAAATCAGAGGACCCCATTGGTGCCTGTAAAAGCAACAATTGATCTTGGAAGTAGATCCCTTTGGGTGGACTGTGGTGATTATACCTCCTCTTCATATAAGCCTGTGCCATGTGATTCCAAACTCTGCTCTTCAGCAAATTCATTTTCCTGCACTACCGAATGTTATTCAAGTCCCAAACCAGGTTGCCACAACAATACCTGTAACCTCATGTTCGAGAACTCAGTAACTCGTGTTAGCGGCAGCGGTCAAATCGGCCGAGATGTTCTGTCCATTGAATCTACTAACGGAATAAATCCCGGAAAATCTGTATCAGTACCTAATATTGCTTTCACATGTGGTTCCTCCTCCTTCTTAGAAGGTCTTCCTAAAGGAGTTAAGGGTATAGCTGGTTTTGGAATAAATAACATTTCACTTCCTTTTCAGTTTTCTTCTGCTTTTGGATTGCAAAAGAAATTTGCTATCTGTTTAAGTCCTTCCCCGAAACAAGAAGGCGTTATCTTCTTGGGTGGAGGACGTTATCAGTTTTATCGATTAATTGATGTTTCAGACGGTTTGGGTACACTCCACTTCTTACCAATCCTGTTAGCACTGCAGGTTCTTCTTTTGTGGGCGAAAAATCTGTTGAATATTTTATTGGAGTTAAATCAATTGAGTTCAAAGGTAAAAAAGTTAAGATTAACAATAAATTGCTGTCCATTTCCAAGGAAGGAAAAGGTGGAACTAAGATCAGCACCGTTCATCCCTACACGGTGTTAGAATCATCCATTTACAAAGCCGTTACAGATGCTTTCGTGCAGGGCGTTGACAAGAGGGCTATAGTGAAAGCAGTAGCACCATTTCAGCATTGCTTTGTCGCAAGTTATTTTAAACATACGGGTCCAGGACCTCATGCGCCACCGATTGACCTCGTTTTACAAAGCAAAGGAAGGACATGGAAATATTGGCGTTTGAATTCAATGGCGGGTGTGAACGACAAGACGTTGTGTTTGGCTTTTATTGATGGTGGAAAAGATATGGAGACCTCCATAGTTATTGGCAGCCATCAACTGGAAAACACTCTTATAGAGTTTGATTTTGGTGCCAAAAGGGTTGGATTTAGTGGTCCTCTTCTTTCTTGGGGGACTAGTTGCGCTAACTTCAATTTTACATCAGTCTAGTAAACCTCAATTATGCCTTTTGCATCGATGTTTGTTTGAAATTGTAATAAATAACTCCATTACTAATGTCTTTACACGTGAAATCAGAAGAGAGAGTCCTTTTGAGCATCTCCATTTCTTTATTTCCCTTCCTTTGCTTATATTATTATTTTTCCTCGAGCTTTTCCTTCCCGCTCATCTTTTATGTATTTCTTGTTATTCCTTTTGAGCTCATAGCCTTATGTTAGTTCATCATTCTCCTCTATTTCTAGAGATCTCCTATTTTAGTTAGCCAAAACAGATATTCATTTTTCCCTTTCCTTCTTTAACTTATTTCGTCGTTTATCTGAGCTATCTAACTCCCCATATAACTTCTCTAATAATAACCCTAATGTACAATATTTTGTTACCATTAGGACTGGAACTCCAAGTTTATTTGTTGTCTTCATTTGTGACATGTAGTGGTCGGCTTGAACTTTAAGCTTGCCGTTAAAATGACTAGTTGCCTTAACCAACCAAAGTGACCTGTAGATGTGGAGGTTCATCAGCCAAGTTGTCTCAAGTTCACGCCCTTTGCTGGTCTTACCTTCCCCGAGCAGAGTGGGGTGGCTTCATCAAACGATGAGTCATAGGCATAAAGTATTTTTTCACATGCTAGAAATTTGATAACGAAGTTGACTGGCGGTCCTCATATTTTAATTTATTTATAAGAAATTTAATTACTTATTAAATATTATAATAAATTTACAGATCCGATAAATATTATATTCTGTAAATTTCAGCCGTTTTAGTTTTTTTTTTTACGCAAATTTAATATTGACAATCTCAATTATTTTTTAAAGATTTAATCTATAACAAATATAAATAAATCAGTTGGGAATAGATAAATACTTCAAAAACGAAGAACGAGTATCCACACGTACGGAAACAATGTGATGGATCACGTGTGCTAAGTCGTCTATAGAATATTAAATCCTGTAGCACAGTTTCACAATCTAAAAACTACAGAGGAAGAGATTGAAAGTTGTTTTTGAAAAAAACTGCGGAGATGAAAGAACGCCAAAGAACTTTTACGTACTCCGTTTTTTCTTTCGCATCCCTAATTCTGTATTATGGATGCTTATATACGTGATAGGTTATTTGGGTTACCCATTAATCAACAACCTATCACTATTGGGTCCACCCATTATCCATAAATTATAGACGGATATTTAATTAATTAATACATAATTAATTAATTAATTCTAACAATTTTTTTAAAAAATAATAAAAAATAAGTTAAATTATATTATTGCACTAATGGACACAAATAATTTTTTTTTAAATATATAAATATTTACAAAAATGTATTTTGGGTCACCGTCAATTCAAGGCCGCGTACGAAAACATTATCCTAGAAATTTTATACGTCATCTCACCCTGATTGTCAATTCTGAACATAACCCTTCTTAAGTCTTTAACGGCAATTTGATACTGTTTCTATTAATTTTTATGATCAGTAACTGATAAATGAACTCAATTATCAACGAACACACTTCCATTACTATAGCATTTCGATTATTACCTGATTGTCGCCAGGAGATAAAAACCGGTTGGAAAGTTTCGGATCTATATATCTTACATCGTGGAATCGTTGGCCATGTAACACCCTTTATAAGCTTACCGAAATATACTTATAAAAGCGTTACACGCATATTTGTAAGGTATACATAACATAAATTTTTTTTAAAAAAAATTAATATGTTACATTACAAATTAAAATAATCTTTTTCAAAATTTATACTTTATATTTCACAGTATATGTCACACTACTCTAACTTCTAGTAACTCTAGTGCTGACCCGCTAAGTTGATCCTTCCCCAACTTTTGCAACCTATAAGTTAGCAAACACTAACTTGTTGAGCAATAAGCTCAGTGGATATTTTATACAAATAATATAAAAAAGTGTCGAATAAACGCATACAACAAGTATAGTACATACATGTCATTGCAACATATTATTACACAATATTAACAACACATTGAGAAAGAGTAAAGTATCAAACATGTTTCGATGTCGTGCCGGACCTTTGCTTCTCCAACGATTCCATGTATTGTCTAATTCCGACGCTATCTAATTTATCAAATTACAACTCGATTAATCCTTTATTTATTTTCTACACTTTATTCTGCTATATTCGTTATTATTTTATATCTTATTTATTCCTCTTAATTAGGCTTATGACGTAATGATTATTTATTATTTAACTTATCTATTTATTTCCTTCTAAAAAACTTCTACTATTCCGAGTACCTTCTAGTCTAATTCGATTATTTATTTATTAACCTTATAATTTATTTACTTTAGCTCTACCAATTATTTAACTCATTTTATGCCTTAATGTCTCTTAATTTACTAAATAATCTATTCAACTACTCTTTATCAATTTACCGTCAAGATAATATTTTATACTTCTATTAATTCATACATTAATTAAATCCTTTGTTAATTATTATAATTCATCTCTCCACTATCAACTTATTATTATTGTTTATTGACAATTATCCCACATCCGATTATTTACATTGTCAATTATTATTATACATTGTCAATTATCCCACGTCCCATTTTAAATACTTGCTCGGCGTCGGTAATTAATTTAAACCACGTGGTCGTATTTTCTTTCTGCTCCAACGAGTGGAAAAAGGAAAATAGAGACCCAAATAACAGATATCATATAATTATGGTTCGTACATTACCTCATAAAAAGCCAGACAAAATAAAACTCCACTATAAGTTTTAATATTTAAAATTAGGACCACATTTTACTATATTTGTCGTTAATCTTCAACTGCTACTAGGTAAATCAAATAAATGTTTCTTTCTTCCCCTCATTCAACCTAAAATTTCAACTTCTGTATAATGTCCTTTTTGTTGGACTTGCATATATGATTACTAATCTAACTTTTGAGATAATATCCATTCTTTTTGGGTATTTGTTACTGGAAAAACATATTCGTAATGACTGTTTCGGCAAGAAAGAATCAAATCCAAAAACTATTTTAGTATTTAAGGAATAATATATCCGTGATAATCAGGTTTGTTAGGGTTTATAACATTGCTGTGCTGTCACATCCTGTTTTCCCTTTAGATGATAAAGCATGAGTTATCGTATGTTAATGATGTCTTGGTTAGGAGTTCCGGGTCTCGAGGCATAAGAGTGTCGGAGCCGGCCTCGAAATTTGTGCTAGCATAGGATAGGCATAAAGGCAATTTTCCTAATATAGCTTAGAGTCTTTAAGTTGGGCTTTTGGTTAAGAAAAAGAACGAGTAAAGTGTTGATATTGGGCCAACTATGTTCAAGAACAAATAATGTGAGTTGGGCCTTATTATTTATTGGACTAAAAGAGATGAGAGAGAATTAATGTTGTGGGCCAAGCCCACACCCACACTCATCCAAATAAAAAGGGCCACATGACCTAAATGCACACACCAAAAATATCTTCTCCCCATTTTCTAGAGACTTCTCCACTCTTCCTCTCTCCCACACGCTATTTCCTTTTTCTTTTCTTCTTCTCACCTTTTCTTTCAACTCCTCTCATCAACTTCAACTCTAACAAATCATTTTCCCTCAATCCATCTTATTTGGACGGCCCATCTCTTTAAAAATAAGGAGTATTTCTTGGGTGTTAGCATATAGAATGCAAGGAAGCTCAAGGATATAAGGTAAGATCAAAGGTAAGGTTTACTTCTTTTGAGGTTAAGTTAGGGTTGTGATAGATCAAGTAAGATTTGAAGTAAATCATGATAGAAATAGTTAAGATTAAGAGTATAATAGAAATCCTAAGAAAATAGAGTTAGGGTTTGGGTATATTTTAAGTAGAAACTAAATTGTATGTGCATTTATAGGTGATTTTGAAGCTAAAACCAAGAAGGAAGGCAAAGAAGTTGCCTAGCTTGGAGGAAAGCTTCAATTGGAGGTTTGGTGCTTTTTACCGAAAAACTTGTGTTTTCTTGAATTTAATTTTTATTTTTGAATGTTTGACTGAGTTTCTTTTGATTTTGAAAGGGTTCTTATGTGCTAAATGTTAAAGAAATGGTTTCATATCATTGTTTTAAAAGTTTGTGTTGTAAAATTTGGGTTTTGTATAAGTTATGTTTTATCATTCCACTTCAACACAATTTTTCATATTAAAAAAGACTTTATTTGGAAAATCCATAGAAGACTTTTTTGTAGCCCTAGATGTTATCTTTACAATGACTTTTGAATCATCTCATTTGGAGTTGTAAATAAAAAGTTATGGCCGAAATAGTGAGAGATGCGCAGGCTGGAAATGCTACTGAAATTCGCTTTGCTAGTCGTGAGTGCGACCAAAACACCCTGTTGTTGATGTCGCGTGCATGAAACCAACACCAGAAGCACCCAGGATGCTCGTCTTATCTGTATCGCTCGCGACGATGCCAAAAAATACTATTTTTCACTCAAATCAATTGCATTTGGTTTCATTTCATGATTTATGGTTTTGAAATATCAAGAAACGCATTATATGATACTCGTGATACAAGGAAAATAGAAAGATGAGATAAATACATAAATGTTGAGTTATGTGAAAGTGAAATGAGAATGAACATACATGATTTGTTATTCATCTTTTGAATGCTCATGTGGCTCGCTTTAGAACGCTAGTAATAAGAATACGATGCATCATAGGGTTAAACCGCGGATATGATATTGATATGAAATGTGAAAACCGTATTGGTGTGATAGCCCGATGGCTATACAGAATACGTGTTGGAATCTGAAAAGTATGAGATGAATATAATCTATGGTATCATCGTGATAGTCCGATGACTATACGAGATATGCATAGGGCCCCGATTCTTATCGTTGAGTTCTTCTGAGTGCCACTAGAGCTAAAAATATGATTTGAATAAATGTTTGACTAATGCCAAAATTATAATTACATGTTTTCAACTCCAATGCTTATTATGTTTCAATTACTTGTTTTAAAAATGCTTTTATATAAATATTTTATTTCAACTTCGGTTAAAGCACCCACTGAGCAAAAATTTGCTCAGCGAGTTTACTTGTCTAAACTCGTAGGTTGAAGATTAGTATAGTAGATACCGGTCGCAGCCAATCGCTCTCAGCACAGACAACGCAAGCTTTGGGGGTATAGTTTATATTTTGGACTAAGTAGATGTGGCATGTACATGTAATTGTTAGGCTAAGTATTTAACATTGTAATTATTATTTTATGACCTAGTCTTAGTGTTAATGTATTAGAATGCTATGTAATAGTTAGTGGCTATTTCAATTGAGATTGTATGTTTATAAATAGAAGTATATGCATGCTTTATTTGAGGAGGTGGTTATAAGGTGGTTATCATAGAAGTATGTATATATGGGACAATTATATATGATCGGTTATGTGATATGAATATATATATATAAACTAGTACAGGAAGTAGGACAACCGACTTTGGACCATAACGTAGCGTCTCTTCTAGACTCATTCGTGGGCCTAGAAGGGGTGTTACAATTCGTGTCCCCTCTTACCGTCATGAAATCATAATAGTACCTCATATGACTCTTTGGATTCCCTTTGCCTATGGCTATAGTTTTAAAGTTAAGAGCTTTTCACCCTCTTAGGATTAGCACTCTGTCCACACTAAGCAAAAAAAAAGGAGAAGCAATTGGAAACACTTCTTCAGGTTTATACTTCCATTGAATATTTCTCACTCACTACTCTACCTTAGACTTCATCTCCTACTCTCCCCAATAAGGTTCTGGGTTGTAACTATAACCCTCATCTCTCCACCTCTTAACTCTAATTGTTGGGATCATTATCATCATCATTAGAAGTTTGCAATTATTGGTCCAGATACCCCTAACTGAAGGTCACCTACTATTAGAGTAACTCCTTCCATTACGATTTCTCCCTTCATCCTAATTATCATCTCCATCAACATGCCCTCTATCTTCTCCCTGATACTCCTCTCCATTCCCTCCTTGCTCATGAACTTGAACTTCTCTTCTAGTAGTTTAGTTTGCCATTCACACACTGCCTCCCTCCTCTACTCTAGTTACTGATAAAGGGAGGGGGTAATGACCTTTTTCTTGGGGTAAAAATTGAACGAGTAGTAAGATGGAGGTTCTGTAGTAAAAATTGTCCAATTAGATTGAACAACTAATTTTGTGAAAGGGATGGGGTAGAAGTAGTAGCAACTGCTGAGGTTATAGTATTTTGTGGGAAAGTCTCAGGTGGAGGAGGGTATTGGTAAAAAGACTGGCGCCTCGGCCCCAAAGGAAAAAGATTTTCTCTAAGGAGGCATCGAAGAAAGTTTGATGGCGAAGTGTCCGAGGCAGACATTATACCTAGAGGTCAGGTTTTCGTTATTTTAGGTAGGGGTGGTAGAAGCCAGAAGGAGGTGGATTATCTCTCCCCACCTAGATGTCACTAGTATCCTTTATTCCATTCATAACGCTTGAAAACTATCTCAAGGACAATTCTCTACTTCGTTCCATGCTCACCGCACCAATGAAAATCTAAAAATTGATTCATGATCTAAAGTGGCCAATGTAGGCCTTATATAGTGATCTTAAGGCAGTAAGGTCCCAAAAACCTCACACTATGTCGGTTAGGTTCTAAAAACCTTATAGCCTATTGGGTCCGAAAATATAGGGTTCCATGAGGCTTCAATATTTTTGGGATCCATTATGCCTTTGACTGAGATGACCTCTCCTACTAAGATGAAAGGAGGTCGCTTGGGTGACCTTGAACCCTCCCTAGCCTTGGTCACTGGAGAACCTTGACCAGGGGAAAGGGTGACCTTTCCCTAGCCTTGGTCATTGGGCAACCTCCCTAGGCCCTGACATGGTCACCATCCCTTTTGGGACGTTGCTTTCATGGTGGGGGCCTACAATTGGATTTTACAGTGCACGACACCAGGACAAGAAACTATGCACGACAACTATGGATTTATGAAGGTAGTTGGCTTGTCTGGTTTTAATATTTTTTTAATGAATTGATAACATTATTTGCTGACGTTCATCAACGAGAATTCGCCATCGGTGGTGAAAAACCTTGAAGGCAGTGAAAAATATAATCATACTGATAATATTTTAACTACTACAGCTTCGTGCAATACACGCACAAGCCAGATGAGCAAAATGGCATTTTCTTTTTAAGTTAGAGGGTTAATTTGTAGAAAAAGTTGAAATATGGCCTTTGTCTATAATGTGCAAGTTCAGGGGGAAATTTTAAAAATAATATTACCTCCGTTCCAATTTTAATAAGATTTTAGAGTAAATTATTGTTCTAGAATAATTGAGACTTTTGATATTTTTGGTTAAAGTAAGATGATTTTGTCTTTTGTCCTGTAGAGGAAGTAATTTATTATTAATGTATCTGAAATTCACTTTTATAATGAGTAAATATGAATTAATTATTTTTTAGAGTATAATAAAAAAAAATTATCCAAAAAAAGATAAATAGTAGAAATCTCAATATTTTGAACCTCAGGTAATAATTATCTTGTTTCGTTGGTTGGTAGTCTCATCATCTAGCATAGTTAAAATCTTAAAACAATATAACTTTAATGCATAGGCCGATAGATTACTTTGCTAATATCCATAAAATCCAATCTAGCGGTTCAGAACCATCAAATAGATACATAAGTCATAATAAATACATCCCACAAAACCTTTCGCAAAGAATCTAAAAAAGGCCAAGAAAAAGCACACATTACCTAAACTTCCATTGGCGAAGAAGGTAGGAAGAGAGAGAGAGAGAGAGAGAGGATCTTGTGTGCTGCGGTTTAGCTACGCACGTGGTACTATCTATTCTCTTCTTCTCCTTCTCCCCTCCTCTTTTTCTCTGCTAAATTTAGCAAACTCTTTCTGTTCCTTACATTGATTGATGGGTCAAACATTTGATTCCCATCTCTTATTGGAATTTCCATAAAAAAACCCATCTTCTTTTAATTACTATTGCTTTTGTATCGGTTTCCCAATTGGTTTTGGAATTTGTTATTGCTTGCTACGAAGGTATGAGCTCCAATGCTCTGTTATTTGTATCTCTTTTTTAGAGGATACTGTTCTGTTCTTGCCTCGGGTCTCCTAATTTTGTTGTATTTTACGGATTTTGTCATGGCATAGCTATTTGCTGCGTTTGTTGCTTTGGATTTTTCCGTGTTGCTGGTAATCAAAGAATGGCCAAGAATTTAGATAAAGTTGGTAGCTCTTGGAGTTTTAGGAGTTTTGATTTGAATTTGAATATGGAGAAATCCGATAATCAAGGAACGGAAAAAGGTGAATTAGAAGGGTGCAGTAAGGTGTTTTCTGATGATATTGCTGATCGTTTGCCTGTAGATCCTTTTGGGATGGATATTAAGTCTACAATCACAGCTATCAAGGGTTGGCTTCAAGATTTTGATGAGGATTTTGGTTCTGATTTTAATGAAGAAAATATGGTTGATGATGGATTATTTGAGGGTTTGGATTTGTTTATTAATGGTGCAATGGAATTGCAACCAGAAAAGGGTAACCTGACATTTGGTGCTATTTCAATTAGAGATCATGGTCTAGAGGGATTAATGGTTGATCACGGATTGGAAAATTGCGGTTTTGATTCTAAATGCAATTTGGGTAATGGGTCAGTTTCTGATAAGAAGAAGGAATTGCAAGTTGAAGGAGGTGATCCACATGATGCTTTGTTTTTCGCTTTGAGTTATTTGGGAGTCAAGGACCTTCTTGTGATTGAAAGGGTTTGCAAATCCTTATGTGATGCTGTTAAAGGTGATGCTCTTTTATGGAGGAGTGTTCTTATTGATCAGCCATTAAACACCAAACTTACTGATGTGGCTCTTGTTAGACTAACTAATAGGGCTCAGGGTTCGCTTGAATCCTTGTGTCTCGTGGAGTGTATTAAAATAACTGACGTTGGATTGAAGCAGGTGCTTGAAACCAATCCAAGATTAACCAAGGTTTGTGTATGAGACTAATGAATTTATTGATATTTTTATTGTGTGCATTTTTGGTTTTCTAATTTAGTTATTTAGAATAATTAGTTTTCTGCTTTTGTAATGCTTTCATGTGAATTTGAAAGAAAATGAAACATTGTCTTTCAGGTTGGATTGTACATTGAAATATATTGTAACCCAATAGCTCTGCTTTAGGTAATATTAACACGAAAAGATGTCTATATTTTTTGGCATTTGGACATTCTTTACAGTTTACATGTTCACCAATTTTATGCATTTATTTGACATGATTGCTAGTGTTTTCCAAGAACTGATTATACTTTTGTAATTTGATTGAGAAGGCAGAAAAATTTATACCAGTGTTGAAAATTGTTACATTGTTCTTGTTCATGTGCCTTGCTTATGCCATGTTAAAGTATCAGGATTTGATATCAAATATTTCTGTTGCTTTATTGGTTGATGATTTATTGTCATGGCATAGCTGCGTTGTTGCTTTGGTTTAGCTGACTCTTAATCCAGCCATATGATAATTAGCAAAGTTCGCAACAAAATGAATGTCTTATTAGTACACGTGCTTATTTGTAATGATTTCCTTGTCTTCTTGTGTTTTTTTTATTTGTAGGCTAAAGCCTTAAAAGTTAATTTACTTCAAGACCAATATTTATGATTCTAACTCTTTCTTATGATTCTAACTCTTTCTAATGCCTAAACCATTCTTTTATTTGCAGTTAAGTGTTCCAGGATGTGTGAGATTGAGTGTTAATAACATCTTGTTTAATCTGAGGGTTCTCAAGTCTGCGGGAACCCTGAGAATAAAGCATCTGGGAATTGGTGGGCTCTTTGGTGTGACCGAAAAGCAGTTCGAAGAGTTGAAGTCCTTGCTTGGTGCTGATAAGCATGTGCAGCCGAAAGACAAGAAACCACGGTTTTATCGTCTAAGAGAACTCTATCTCTCTTGTGATGATGATTGTGCCATTGACATTGAGATATGTCCCCAATGTGAGAAACTGAGACTTGTATATGATTGCCCAGCAGAGAGTTGCCAGGTGAAAGATCAAGCTAATCAGTCATGCAGAGCTTGCACTTTGTGCATAGCACGTTGTATTAATTGTGGGTCCTGCATTAAAGATTGTGATTATGAGGAGACCTTCTGTTTAGATTTTCTATGTTTGGTTTGTTTGAAGCTGCTGCTAAGTTGTAAGGAGGCCCCAGATGCAAAGGGTGCATCGTCATCTGGACATACGGTTGTTCATAGGGAGATGAGGTACAAGTTCTGCTTTTATGGTGAATAGAAAAAGTACTAACTATGCTCTTGGTGTTGGGTTATTTTCATCACTCGGCGACATCATGCGAGCGGTGGATGCTGACCACATGATTGAAGACTTGCCGTGAAAACCTGGGTTTTGTTTTGTTTAATATTCCTCTACTTGAGAGGCGAAGATCTGGGCGCTACTTGATTTCGATGTTCAAGTTTGCTCTTAGCTTGGATTTCTCTCAACAGGTTGCAGTGTTTTTATGCTGGAGGAAAAAATAAAAAGGACAGAAGAACATGAAAGGAGAAGTGCCCTAAAATGGGGAAAAAAAGGATAACAAAATTGGTGAATCATTTAACAAATTACTGTTTGAGACATGCTGTATTGGATATTGCCCTTGAAAGGGCAATGGAATTGGCATTTTGAATTGAGATTTGCTGCTGATCGACAACAAGTTTTGCTATCAAAGTTGAGACTTAATGGTGAAGAGGATGCAGGCAGTTAAATGACAATGTGGCAGATATATAGTCGGATTGTTCTGTAATTTCTATGCAGATTTCATGGCTAATGGGTTTGAGCTCTTGGCTTTTACATGATCTTTGTGGGAGAGCTCTCTCTCAAGTTTGTTCTTGGTTTCTTTTAAGCGTTGCTCTCTCCCTTGTGAAAATGAGAATGTGACCAAATGTCATAGGAAAAAAGGATGGTTTTGCAGCAGTTAGCTCCTGTGCTATGTAAAACTGCAGATTGTAATTTCTCGAGAGAAAATTTGAAAGGAAGCAAATTTGTTTTCTTGTAGTCCTGCAAGAAGAAGTCCGGTTTCTTTATTTTTGCTTTTAGGTTTAGAAACTAGATTCGAAAGCTTCGTAATAATGATTCAAAGATCAATAGTAGATTTTTATGATCTAAAATGCATAAAAAGCTCAACGAAATTGACTTCAGTGAAGTGAGTTTTATATAACTGAATCCACTGCTAAACTGCTCAACTATATAATTACTACTAGTTGAATTTTCTTTTAATTTCTGTTCAAAACGGCGCCCTTTGCAAGTATTCAGAAACAAAACTAAATAAAGAAAATTAAAGTTTATTTACGTCGATTATCATTTTTTTAAACCTTAAGTTTTTTACTTTTAGCCATTTGATAAACTAATGGGTAGTTTTAGTCCCTAAACTATATATACATTTAGCCTCTAAATTATATGAAAATGTTCCGGTCGTACCTTCCATCTAAAACTTAACGGAAGGAATACTCTAATGTAACCTGAGACTTGTGAAACTATTGTAAACCGTTAAGTTTTATTCCAAAAAGATATCATTATTATGTGAAATTGTTCCAGTCGTACTGTAATACCCCAAATCTGACTTACGAATAAGACAGACTGAAATGCTACACGACCGTTTAGCTTTGTTAACTATTATATAATAAAATAAGTATATCTACCTTTTACATATATGTACAAAGCCTAAGTTATATCTGTTAATATATTTTTTTTTTCTCTCTAAATATTAATAAATACATCAAAGCGCCTAAATGAAATACAGACAATGAATATCCACTAATCTTTTACATACAGCTTAAGTATTTTAATATACTAATCTTTTACATACAGCTTAAGTATTTTAATATATATATATATATATATATATATATATCTTTTACATATATGAATGTCTAATTTAATTTACAAGCATTTAACATCTATTAATAATACATATATATATCTACAATTCAAAATATTGTAGATACATGCCAAACTAAGGTACATATATATAAATCTTATCCATAAGATCGTACTAAGGAGTGCCGGTGAATACTGTTAACCGCTAGCTTCTATCAACTACCTACGAGTTACAAAATAACTCGTTGAGCAACTACTTATCCAGTGGGTACAAACATATATTTTACATATAGATTATAAAGATGCACAATGTAAATCACTTCGTAAACATTTATTTTTAGCACATAAATTTATTTGCGTAAAACATATAAAATCACTTTTCATTTCTCATTCACAATCAAATTCACTTTTCATCGCTCTATTGGTTTAATAGGACTACCAAGGATAAGACTAAGGGTTATATTTGGTCATAGATCGCAGCTATTTTCGAATTTTTCTTTAACTAGGTTGTAGATCGCAGCTACTCCCGTATTTTGCTCTTTTCAATTCCAAGTCATTTCCATATTTCACATTTCAATTCCAATAACACACCACGCAATTTAACCATATATCGCGACATACTCTTATCTCTACGACTCCTTTGATCGAGTAGAGCATTTAATATTTCATTTATATCACAATCTCAAACATTCAAATAATTCAATAATCCTTTCATAATCCATCATCATATAAAATCCATTTCTCATGCTTTCAATTCAAATAAATACAATATTTTCATTATAAAACAATATTTAAACTTCATTTAAAATCTTGCTCTGCTTCCAGCTAGAGCACCAAGCTCGAAATGGTGACGTTGCATCCACGACTACCATAACAATAATATCATTTGTTGAAAACCATAATTCTAATAACATTCGTTCAGTACTTTAAATCAGTTTTAATCATAATTCATCATTGCTTAAATCTTAATTCGTCATGCTTTCAAATATTTAAATGAAATAATTATTAAAAATAGCATTTGATTACCATTTAATTCTCAACTCTGCTTTCAGCTAGAACGCTACGACTGTGCTGGTATAATCGCACTTGCGATTTCTGTTTCGGTAATAAGATTCATAAAAGCACTTAAGTACGACTAGAAGACACGTTCGAGTTCCCAACACTATCAAATATTTAAATTTAGCCAAAACGTAAAATTCAATTCGAATACTTTAAGTACCGAACCTGGTTATGCTCTGCTAACAGCTAAACGTCCGAAACTTCTCTGATTTCCTCTTTTTCCTTACTGTCCAGCCCCTAAAATAATTTCCATTAACTCAACTAATACTTATTTGGGTCCCAAATTAATCAATTTCTCAAAACAAAACCTAAATATCCATAAATTGGTCACACTTGCAAGGTTATTAAGATTTTTCTCATGTTGATTTGATTACACTTGAATCTCAACTTAAAAATTTTATTGTTGAAATGCACGTGGATGAGAATTTCTATGAATTGAATAGAATTGGAGACATTTCCAAGAAGATGGTTGTTTGAAGAAAACATGATATTTTTCCTTTGATATTTAAGTTAATCAAATTGTCGTTACTTTTGCTAGTTGCTACTGCTACTGTGGAGAGAGTATTTTCTGTAATGAAAATTGTTAAAAGCCCTCTTTGCAATAAAATGGGAGAAGAATTATTGAAATATTGTTTGGTTTGTTTTACTGAAAGAGATGCCTTTAAAAATGTTAGCGATTTAGTTCTTATGCATAGAATTTCAATTAATGAAAAGTAGGTGGAGATTATTGTAATTCAATTATAATTTTTTATATTACTAATGAATTTTACATTTTTCATCTTATTTTTTTATCTATTTTTATTTTTAAGTGTACATTTAAATTAAGTCCCCGACTAAAAAATCATGGGTACATCATGCAAATTGGTTGAGTTTTATAAGAAAGAATAAGAAGCCGTTTATGGCTAAGTGAGTGTTTGATGAAAATGGTGTCGTTTTGGATATTTAAGAGGTTAACTGAACATAGTTCACTCGCGAGCCATTAATCTGTTAAATGTTGCATGGAAGGTGTGACTAGCAATTTCTAAGATAGTTTAGGGGCTAAAAGTATCTACTAGTTTAAGGAGGGACTAAAATTAAAAAAGTTGTATATTTGACGGTTTAAAAAATGTAATTAGCCCAGTTCTCACGCCTCTCAATTTCTCTGTTCTCTTCCGCCACCGCCTGTCATCCCTCTCTTCTATTCTCTTCTCTTCAGACAAATCATCTCAATTTGAAGTTGATTCCCTGTGTCTGTTATTTACTTCTTCCGTTCTGCAGGACAGGTATTTATCATTGTTTTCGTCTTTCTTTCTCTGCTCTTTTTCTTTTTCTTTTTTAATTTTCCGTTTTGTTCTTTTCTTTCTCTGCGTTCATTTTATCTGCTGTGTAATCGTGCTTTTGTTTTGTCCTCTTTGTTTATTCTAAGGCTAAGAATTGAGATACCAGCCCAAGACAAAGGCCGAGCAATCTGCAGTCAATCTTTTCCTCCGAAGCTCCTGGCAGCTGTGTAGGTTAGTTTTTGTTTTTGCTGCTCCTCTTTGATGAAATGGAACGAAAAAATTCACTTATGCAAAGCTATTTTGCTGCTTATTTATTCTCTTGATTTTGTTTTCTATGCTCTTGATTTTGCTGCTTAATTCACTTGTTGAAATTCCGATAGCAGTGTTAGCTTTTTAGCTGGAGTTATTTAATTTTATTTGCTGCTGCTCTTGATTCGTTTTCTATTTGTATTTATTTGATGTGATTTCTTTTTATTACATACGTTTCTGCTGAAATCAATTTCAATTATGTCAGGAATAGTTTTTACTCATCTATTTCTGTTGAAATCTATCCTCCGTTATTGCTAAATGCACAATATGTGTCTGATGAAATTCTTCAAAGAAGTGTTTTGTGCTTTGCTCGTTTACTGTTGTCATTTTTGTGCTTTGCTTCTTGTTCGCTGTTTTGTGAGTTTGTGATTTTGTGTTTTGTTAAATGCACAATTCAGCCAAATAGGTCAAACTTGGCCAATTTGATCATATTCCTGATTTTGAAATTTGTCCAATTCGAAAGTGATTCAATATTTGATAAATCAGCTAATTCTGGGAAACTACTAATTTGCAATTTGGCCGAAGCAAAAAAATTTTTAGATTTTCTTGTTCAGCCAAAATTTTTTTTCCAAAATTCTCCAATTTGGCCAAACTCAACCCCTATGTCCATCTCCAACGTTTCCAGTTTCGCATTCCAGGTTCTTTCATTTTGTTTCATTTTTTTCGTAATGTGCTGTTTTTTTGCTGAAAAAAGTTGTGCAAAAACTCTTCAAGGCTGGAATTCCCTCTCTCTTAACGCATTTGGTATATTGATCAGTTTTGGATTATATATGTTCTAATTGTATAATAAGGGCGTCGATATGGATTTTGACTGTCAGTGTCAGAGTCCATTATTATCTTATGGGTTCTATTTTTGTTTTTAGGAAAAAAGTCATTTTATGTGTTTCTACTGAACTATAATACAGCAGAATTTGTCTTATGAAATATTATAAGTTCTCTTTTCTCCAAAATTGCTACTCTATTTACTGTATAAACACAATCTAATTATTTCATGAATTTATTTTTGATGAAGAATGTTTACTTTAGATAACTCAGCTATCCTTGCCCCTAAAGTTGAGATACCCAAATTTGTTCATCCATTCCAGTTCACAGTATGCTCTTGAGAATGTTGGCAATTCAATTAGTTATTTAGATTTTCTCAAAACTCACTGTTTCTTGGATGACCCCTTCCTCCATATGTTAGAGCATTTTTGAGTTAATTATAATTATTCAGTTGGGGTTTTATGCAGTTTGCTCACCCCTACCATCTTCCATCGTAACCATTTGTGAAGATAAATTTAGGTTAAATTAAAAATACTGCCAAAGGTTTAAGTGAAATTGTAATTTTTGCATTTTAAATATGACTTCTCAAAATTACATTTCAACTGAGTAATTATGCGCCTTGGTTCTGTACTCCACTATCTTATTCATCATTTCTATTCTCTCCTTTTTCTAAATTATTTTAGACGAACCATAGCCTGACAAACAAGAGACATTCAGCCGTTTTGGGCAGTCTTCATTCAAATGCATAACATCCTTGTTATATTTTGACTGTTAAACCTATTTTTGACTTTCTGCAACACCAAAGGATGTCGTTTTCAGGTGGAATAACAAGCCATGTACATTTTTATTTCAGGTTCTAGAAAATAGAGAAGACCAAACAAGAGCATCAGCAAAGGCAGCTACCATGGAGAACGGTGAAGTTCCTGCAAATGCCAATGAAAGTAAATGCCTTCTCTTTTACTTTCCACATTCATATTAAATTTCGTTTAATTTTTTTTCATGAAATTAATTTTATGTATATGCATATAATTTTGTTTTGGGCTACAGATTGTCCAGGTACTCAATCAGAGTCAGCTGGAAAATCAGATGCATGTCAAGGATGCCCCAACCAAGAAGCTTGTGCTTCTGCTCCTAAAGGCCCTGATCCTGGTTTGTCCTTTTTCCCTTTTCCCAATCTCTAACTGTTCTATAGTTTGGGAGATTTTTAATTCTTTTATTGCAATTGCTCGTGCTGATTCTTTTACTAAAATATTCATTGGTTTTAGTCTGGGAATGAAATCTTGCTTGTTATGATTTTAAGTTGATTTTGTCAAAAAGTATGATATTAGTAATTGTACTGATTTTGTTATCCTTGTTTATGATTGTTGTATCTCCTAATAGTAAGAGGTAGTTTATGTCCTGTTTCTTGCAGTATTGTGCATGTCATCAGATATCATTCCATTAGTCATACTAGTCTTGTCTGTGAGAACTGAGATTTGCCAATTGTGCTCTTGTTTCTAGGCTATTTTTGATAAATAAATTCCAACCGTGCATAAAAGGTTAGCTTCCTTTTTGTTGTCTGAGATGCATAAATCCTTTTAGTGATGTGGAATATTTAGATTTGAATCCTCTATATGTTGGGGAAGTTAGAAAATTCTGTGGTCTCTTCGCATGCTAGAATAAACTTGGTAATTGAGTTTCATATAGTAAGTTTGCTCTGAAGATTTAGGATACAAATGATGCGAAAGAATCTGCAAGTCAGAAATTCTCTAATAGTTCAATAAAAACAAGAACACTTGCTTTTCCTTTCCTACCCTCATTGTTTATACTATAAAGTTAAATTTAAGATATTATAAATTTTGCATTATTAAGTTGTTTGTTTGAAGAACTCCCTTTGAAAGTTCCTAAAACAGGAAATCACGTATTTCCTGCTAATTAATTTGAAAATGGAGAAGAATGTGTAATCTCGCTTGTGTCATTAGACATGCAAATTGTGTCCCATTTTTCATTGACATTAATATACGTCAACTAAAAAAAAAGGTGGTTGCTTAATGTTATGTCCATTGGTCTTGCAGACTTGGTGGCAATTGCAGAACGAATGGCTACTGTAAAGCATAAGATACTGGTCTTATCAGGTAAAGGGGGAGTTGGCAAGAGCACTTTCTCTGCGCAACTCTCCTATGCTTTAGCAGCTATGGACTTCCAGGTAGGGCTTTTAGATATTGATATTTGTGGACCAAGCATTCCTAAGATGCTTGGGCTAGAAGGTCAAGATATTCACCAGAGTAACCTTGGCTGGTCTCCTGTATATGTTGAGTCAAATCTTGGGGTCATGTCAATTGGTTTCATGCTTCCCAACCCTGATGATGCTGTTATATGGAGGGGTCCTCGCAAGAATGGTCTCATTAAGCAATTTTTGAAGGATGTCTACTGGGGAGAGTTAGATTTTTTAGTGGTCGATGCCCCGCCTGGAACCTCTGATGAACACATCTCGATTGTCCAATTCCTTCAGGTTACTGGCATAGATGGTGCTATTATTGTCACTACTCCACAGCAAGTGTCTCTGATTGATGTGCGTAAAGAAGTGAGTTTCTGTAAGAAAGTTGGGGTCGAGGTCCTTGGTGTTGTTGAGAACATGAGTGGCTTGTGTCAACCATTGACAGATTTTAGATTTATGAAATTGAGCGAGACTGGCGAACAGCAAGATATGACAGAAAAAGTTTTGGAGTATATGAGAGAGAGAGCTCCTGAGATGTTGAGCTTGGTTGCTTGTAGTGAAGTGTTCGACAGCAGCGGCGGTGGGGCAACACAAATGTGCAGGGACATGGGTGTGCCTTTCCTTGGAAAGGTACCATTGGATCCACAGCTTTGCAAGGCAGCTGATGAAGGGAGGTCCTGCTTCGCTGATCCCAACAAGTGCGCAGTAAGCGCTTCTGCCTTAAAGACAATCATAGATAAATTATTGGCAGCAAATAAATGGCCTTAGAACTGCAGCATGCGACTGATCAGTAGAGGCTGATATATAAAAAAGAAAGAGCCGATGTATTTTATAATTTCCTTTTTCTGAATTAATTACACTTGTTTTCCGGTTCGTTTGTTAGGTATACAGATTCTTTTGAGTGAAATGAGTTAGCGTTTTATTGCCAGTTGCATTTGTTCAGTGCTGTATAATAATGGCTGTATTCAGACATTTATAAGTAGCTCGGATTCAATAGTGACTTATATTTATTGAACTTTTTACTGTTTATGACCAAATTTATGTGCATTTTTGAAATTGACAGCCTGGGTGCAGTGATTGGATTATCAACAATTGATGAGTTATATGGATAGGTTGGTGGTCTCGAGGCAATGATCCATTTGATGATTCAGTTGGTTTTGTACGTTGGTGGATGATCTCCTAAGTCATAACTACATTTTGAGGTCCATGCACCATGCATTCATCCTGCTTTCCAATAGGATAGACAAAAAAAAAAAACGTGCGAGACAAACTTGGGTTTGAGACAAAATATGGCCAAATGCATAATTTGCCCTCCAATGTTAGTCCAAAATGTTATTAGGCTTCCTAACCTGGGTTTGAGATCATTTATTTATAATGATAAAACTAGAACATTTGAATTTATAGAGTTTCAAATGAAGAGCTAATCCAACTTCATATCTCTTCTTCCCCTACCCCAACCAAAAATTTCACGCTTCTTTCAAAATAAAATGATGAGAGTAAAATACTTTCAGAAAAGATAAAAAAATAATGAGAGTAAAAACAGTAAATGCTCCCGCTTGTAACGCGGTAAATAAAAATCCAACTTTTACAGCTTCTTACATCGATGATCACGTAAAGCCACGAAATAATCACGTGAGATCAACGGTCACTATCTCAGGATTTTCGTGCTTCGACGACTCCGCTCAATCCACTACCATTCTTTGGATTCCTAGGTCACATCGCCGCTTCTTCACTCTCTCGAGACGTACGTTACTATTTATACTCCTTACTCTTCCATTTCATTTCTTCACCTTCGCCTTCTCTCTTTCCAGATCTTTCTCAACGCATTCCTCCTACAATGGCTAAGATCAAGATCGGAATCAATGGTACGCTACGATGATGTTGTCATTTTCGCTGTTGAGCATTTCCGTATCTGAATATTGTTTTTGTAGGATTTGGAAGAATCGGCCGTTTGGTCGCCAGAGTTGCATTGCAAAGAGACGATGTTGAGCTCGTCGCTGTTAACGATCCCTTCATTTCTACTGAATACATGGTTCGAACCGCACTATTGTTGTTATCATTGCTGCATCTGCATGCATGGCTCCTTTTATTAATGTAAATTTAATTTTGTTATGTTGTCTTCTTTGATTTAAATAGACCTATATGTTCAAATACGACACCGTTCATGGCCAATGGAAACACCATGACATTAAGGTCAAAGATGATAACACTCTTCTGTTTGGCGACAAGGCAGTCACTGTTTTTGGGTTCAGGAATCCTGAGGAGATCCCCTGGGGCCAGACTGGTGCCGATTATGTCGTCGAATCCACCGGAGTTTTCACTGATAAGGACAAAGCCGCCGCTCACTTGAAGGTCAGTATATATCGTCTTGGTTTCGCATCGTATTGCTCTCATGTTTTTTTTATCTTTTTTATGTTTGCTTATTTGATGTTTTTTTTCTAAGTCGATTTTTTTTTTGTTTCCATATTTATTTGTTTAATTTTCTGATTCAACTTATTTTATTGACACACTATATTTCAAAATTGTATAACTGTACTGTGTACAAATTATGTATTTAGATATTTTAGTTAGAATCCATTTATAGTGTCAAATTCAATATTTAGCCATTTTGTATAGAATTTGACTTATTTGATTTTCATTTTTCATTCATTATTAATTTGTTTAGCGTTCTGATTGAATTTATATATCATTAAGCAACCTCATTTGAGTCCAACAGTCAATTACCGATTATTTAATTGGATCGTTCACTAAAATCGACAAAATAATTCACCCGTCACATTTTTTGCATTTCATTCTTAAAAATCAGTTTTAAAAGTTGTGGGTTGTTATCTTAGTTGTCTTTTGTTATTTGAATATAGGGTGGTGCAAAGAAGGTAATTATTTCTGCTCCCAGTAAGGATGCTCCCATGTTTGTTGTGGGTGTGAATGAGAAGGAGTACAAGCCTGACCTCGCTGTTGTCTCCAATGCTAGTTGCACTACCAATTGTCTTGCTCCTTTGGCTAAGGTTGGCTTTATTCTTTCTTACAAAACAAATTGTGTTTCTTCATATATAATTGGTAAAGAAATCTAACACTGCAGTACTATATTTTCAGGTTATCAATGACAAATTTGGTATTGTTGAAGGTTTAATGACTACTGTCCACTCCATTACTGGTGGGTAGTCAATACCTTTGATTATTTTATTTGAGCCGCAGTGAGTGTTTTTTCTTTTTTTTTCTTGACTTGCTTGTCAATTATGTTATCCAGCTACACAAAAGACTGTTGATGGACCTTCAATGAAGGATTGGAGAGGTGGCAGAGCTGCCTCATACAATATCATTCCTAGCAGTACTGGAGCTGCCAAGGTACAAAATGACTTGCATAATGTGTAACTAGCTTCTCTGCAAATAAACCTCTTATTTATCTTTTTTGATGATCAATAAATACATCATACACTTTAGCTCCACTGCTATAAACCTTGCTTGCACCCTTATCTCCATTGTACACTTGTAGAAGAGAATTATCATACTTCTCAACTACAAGTGATCTGATGTTTCTTGTACCGTTCAGGCTGTAGGTAAAGTTCTGCCTTCATTGAATGGAAAGTTGACTGGAATGGCTTTCCGTGTTCCCACCGTTGATGTCTCAGTGGTTGACCTTACTGTGAGACTTGAGAAGAAAGCCACTTATGATGAGATCAAAGCAGCCATCAAGTATGGATCTGAAATCTGTCACTCTTCAAATATTGTCCTTTTAGTTTTCCCATCAATCATTCTGATAGATGTTTGTTCTTATTCTAAAATTGGTTGACACAATACAGGGCAGAATCTGAGGGAAATTTGAAAGGAATCCTTGGTTACACAGAAGATGATGTTGTATCAACTGATTTTGTGGGTGACAACAGGTGAGAAGCGGCGTGATGTATCTGTCTTTGTCATTGTCGTTCTTTTTGTTTTTCGGTATGAAATGACATTTGTGTCTGCAGATCAAGCATTTTCGATGCCAAGGCTGGAATTGCACTTAATGATAACTTTGTTAAACTTGTCTCTTGGTATGATAATGAGTGGGGTTACAGGTAATTAAGCATTTCCATGCTATTCCAGGCTTGCAGTTTAGTATAGTAGCTTGAAGGTTCTCATTTTTATCTCTTCTACTTTGAATGCAGCTCAAGAGTGATTGACTTGATTCGCCACATAGCATCTGTGCAATGAGGCGTACTAATCCCAAGATTTGAACCTCTTTCCTCTCTTGCTGATAATGCATTTTAGTTTTGAAATTGAGAATAGTTATTTTGAGAATAATTGAGTTGTTATCGGAACATCACTGGGAAGTTAATGCAATTTTCTTATAATATCAAAGTTTTTTTGGTCTTATATCTTATTTCATTTTTGTCTATTACTGATTTGGTCAAAATTCAGAAATAAAAAATGCATGACATTATTTTGGACAAATGAGTTTTTGGGGTTATAAATTATAATGGCAGTTCCTAATCCTTGGGAGGTACCAAATAAATGACTACCTGTATCTTAAGGATTTTTCCGTTCTAATACTCTATCTGATAGGTATCAATGTTTATCAAATTTGTTCCTATCTAATGGAACGCTATTGGATCAAATGACAAAAAGGCAGCATTTTGAACATTTAGAATTACTTGATTAATTTGAGAAAGTCTTCCGGTGGTCAACATTTAGAATTACTTGATTAATTTAAGAGAGTCTAACTGGTGGGAGCACAAGACTTGCATTTGTTCCATTTTTTCATTCCAGAATGTTCGTATTTTTATTGTAATTTCTGAATGTTAATGTTTAGGTGAGCCATGCCTCTGGCATTTGCCGAATTCTCTGCATGCATTTGTGGATTTGCTTCCCCAACAAAAAGAATTGGAATCAATGTTTGGGCATGGCTGTTCGGGTAAAGCAGCCGAGCCAGAAAGGAAACAACTAATATTTTCTTTAGATTACGAGCCTGAATGCATAGTGCTAAAGGAAATTTTTTAAAATTTTTTTGTTTGAAAAAAAAAATAATAATAAAAGAAGCACAAAGAAAAGAAGAGAAAGTACATTATAATTTCTCTCCAATTTAAAGAGAGATTGAGGGGAAATAAGGAAAATGAACATGATTTTATTATAATAATCTTATTTTACTTTCTTTTTCTTTTATATATATAGGGGCATTATAGAGATGGAAGTGAGGCGGATTTTTATGGGTATCAAATTCATAAAAATTCATGTGGGATGAGTTTGGATATTTATTAAGTGGGTTTAGTCTGGGTATTAGAATTAATATCCAACAAGATTTGGGTTGGGTGCAGGTTGTAGGCGGTTGAATATTGGATATCCGCAAATATTCATTAAATTTAAATATATTAAATTTATTAAAAAAATTAAATAATTTCAGAAGAATTATCTATTTATTTCCTTAATGAGTGGAGTGGATTATGTTTTTTTATTTTTAATAAGGATGCTATTTTTTAATGCAATATGAAAAATTTTATTTATAAATAGATTTTATTATGAAGTTTCTTCAATTCATTCTTAATTATCATATTAATTTTTGCACCTATTTCCTGAGGTTTGGAATGAATGTGGGTATTAAAAATTTAAATGGGCATTTTCATAGTTCTGGTGTGGTTATGGATATCACAAAATTAAATAGGGTTGGATTTGGATATCTAACCCACTTGCATCGCCAATCCGAAAAATGGAAGAGAAATAAAAGAAATACAATTTCATTTCTTTTTTTTTTTTCGGATGCATAAATAAGTAAATGTCATGTTTAAAGAATCATACATACATATTGAAAATAGAATAGAAAGATTTGAAGTCCCAAGTAGAGAGTCTCAAGGCAACTTTTGAAGCAGATGTCACTAGCGTATGGAGGTATTGGCAGAATCTCATCATGAGGAGGTCGTTTCTCTTAAAGAACAAGTAGAAGAGGCAAACGGTATAATGGATCAAATGACGAGAAATATGATCAGTTAGTTTCACCAACAAATATTTCAAGAAGCCATTTAATTTTATTAGTTGGTTATGACACATCAGCTGCTGGCGTGTGGTCACTGTTCCATTTTATAATTTTTTGGAAAGGGATAATATAAAAAAAACTCCCCATGTTTTTACCATATTGATAAAAATCTCCCTGTCTTTTTTTTCTTCAATAAATAAATCCCCACTTTATATTTTCGTTGACATTTTCTTCATGTCTATTTTTTCTGTTAAAATAACGGTTGAAGGACCAAAATGTAATTTTATGGGTTTTTTAAAAAAAGCTCAAAAAAAATAAAGGACCGTTTTTGAATTTTGACTTTTTCTTCAATCTTGCTCTTCCGGTAGGAAGCCCTAGCCACCCCCACCTCCTCGTCTCCAGCAAGGGATCAAGTCGTTGCTGGTCAATCAACTCTTGCGCTTCCAATGGACCTCCGATCCGACCACGACGAAGGCTCCATCCATTTGAAAAAAAAAAACGTGAAGGACCACGACCACTCTTGCTCTTCTGTTTTAGGTGCGGCCTATACCTTTGGGTATATAATCGTGTGGTTTCTGGAAATTTAAAACCCAATTTCTTCCATAAATTCTTCGATTCAAATGGAGTTTCGAATTTTTTCGAGAACCATGAAATCTAGACATGGATTTCTGTCAATCCCCAAGCCACCATGGAAGGACAGCTTTTGTTTTGATTTGTTCGCCGGAAAACGATGGATGCATCTTTAGATCACAATGGTTTCAGTCGAGTTTCTGTCGATGTGTAGATCGTGAGGCTTTCAATCCATTTTCTGTGGAAGTTCACGTCATTTCTATCAAGTTTCCGCCGAAGATCACGACGTTTCCATCAAGTTTCCGCCGAAGATCATGACGTTTCCATCAAGTTTCTGCTGCTTGGATTTTAGTATTTTTCGTCAGAGAATCTCGAAAGAAACCTAAAGTTTTCATTGTGTTTGAAAGGTTTATATCTTGGTTCATGCCGAAAACGTGAATGGGAAGAGGATTCTGTCAAGTTTTAGGCCTATATATGTGAAGATTATGAGTTTCCCGGTAAATTTTAGGCTGAAAAACCTGAAGGCTGGTGTCGCCGTGAATCGTAACAGCTGGAAATGGAGAGGTCGGAGGCGGCAGCAGCTGCCACCGGTGGTGGCTAGGGTTCATCTTTGAAGAAGATGAACAAAAGTTTATATTAGTCCTTAAGTTTTACAAAAAAGATTCATAGAATTACATTTTAGTCCTTCAACCGTTATTTTAACATAAAAAATAGACAAAAAAAGAAAAAGAAAATATCAACGGAAATATAAAGTGGAGATTTTTTTGTTTGAAAAAAAAGAGATAGGGAGATTTTGCCAATAGGGTAAAAACATAAGGAGTTTTTTTATATTATCCCTTTTCGGAAAGAAGAAATGTTTTAAGGTTAAGATGGTTTGATTTTTGAACCAGCCAACCAAAGACCGATCGTGAGGTTTAATTTTTCATTTTCAGAGCCATTAACCAAACCAACTGGTCGGTTAACCAAATTTTCAATCCGGTTTGATTTGACGGTTTCGGTTAAAATATGCTCACTCATCAATCAAACAAGTACAATCCACAATTTTCTTTTTCAAATAGAAATCTCTAATGCGATTCATGACGGGCCATAGCAATTATTAGTTTAAACCAAATTTTTTATTTGGATTGGTTTAAATGGGTTTGGGTTTAAGCAACTGAAATAAAGCATAAAGCAACATTCACGCATTCAAAGCCATCTCTCTCTACTGGTACTGGTAAAACAACATCTAAGACAAAATCCATACAAGTATTTTAAATGCTAAAATTCCAGGCATGTCAGTTCTGTATCCACAAATTTTCAAGTAACAGAAAAAACAATATTGCAGCGATTCACAATCTGATCATGCCATTGTTCTATTGCACCCAAATACCCCCTGCAAAGTGAGATGAAAGTAGAAATAAGATATAGTGACTTACCAATACAAAGCATACACAAGAATTACAAATGTAGACAAGGAGAACTTGTAATCATCTAAACCAGAAAATCGGTTAAGGCAGCTTCCTTTGAGAGGTCTTTTCCACGTTGCTTAAAAAGGAAAATATGGGGAAAAAACATAAAAAAGTTGAGTGGCTTCAGATTGAAATGGAGGTGCAAGCATGATCCCGTATAGCAATGAGTATTAACCATATTTTCTTTGGTGCATTTGAAGCAACAAACAAAACTTAGAAGGTAAAACACATATGCTTCAGGCTAAAGCCGACAAGGTCAGGATATTCTGAGAAATAATGCTTCAGCCCAAATTCTTAGTCTCCCCAACAGAAATTAGTTCCACCAAGACTTGGACTGCAGCTGACAAGGCTCTAAGCAAGTGTAACTGAGAAATTAACGCTGGTACAGGCAGAGACAAAGAGTGGTAGGTAGCTTCTTCCAAATATGAAGTTCCATGTTCCAAAATGTCTTTGAGCATCTTTCTCTTAATTTTAAACAAATCAAATCCCATGTATATTAAAAAGAGAGAGAAGTGTAAATATTAAACCTTAAAAGTCTTCATTCACCATAAAAATCAACTACCATAAAAAGATAGAAGAAGCCATAGTATAACAACAATTTTATCAGCAAGGTACAAAAAATGGTGACCATTAAAGTTTTAACAGTAATCCCTAAATTTTTATCAACTGTCCTATCAAGTTTTTCTAGACAAATAGATGTGAGCCAAATTAAAAAACATTCATGCAAGAAAATCAACCCACATAATTTAAAAACTCATATAGAAACTAGTGCTAAGGCTCCTGTTGTATAATGTAGGCCAAAAGATGACACTGGTGCTATAATATTTATAAAAAATGAACATATTTTTCTGATCACCAATAAGCAAAATATGAACATTTGGAGCTTGCTCAAAAAGATTATAACATTTATAAAGCAAATTACAAATTAAAACAAAAATCAGCAAGGCAATATGATCCATTAATGGGAAGCATCTCCCAGAAAAGGTGTTTACAATGCTCATGGTATGAACAGAAAACTGCCAATATAGGCTAAAAAGCAGAACAAGCAAACAAGCTTGTGTAGCTCAACAATTTAGTTTTGAGTTTTAAAGCTTCTAAAATCCAGCAAAAGAAAATAAATAAATAAATAATTTAAAGCCAATTGAAGAGCAGAATTATTAAAGCATAAATGTCGTAGCATTTAAAACCTGGGGAAGAAAAAGGTTAGGTCCACTAACTCACAAAATAATTGAAGCATTACCATGGTAATAATCCCATACATACTATAGCTAGAGCATATGGCATTCTGTTGTAATCATAATTAAGATGCATAAGCATCAAACAATGAGGCATCCAAATTTCATTTCAATCTATAAATTCAAGATGCAATCAAAAATACTTTAAGTGAGGCAAAACTACCATCCAGCAGAACAATACAAATCTGAGGACATGAAATATCAACAGAAAAAAAAAAGCATGAATTACCTTTTCAACGGCCTGGATTCAGTGCAAGAAGCATGTTTGCTCCACCAGGAAGGTAAGACACGTTGGGTGACTTTGCCAGTGTCGCAGCAATTTCCCTTGATGCTTCAATCCTCCTGAGTTCAATTAGCCCTGTACCAGCCTTTGCAGTAGCATCAGAGATCAACTTAGCAGCTTCACTCTCACCTTCTGCCCTGATAATTGCAGCCCTCCTTTCCTGGTCAGCTTTCATCACAACAAACTTTGACCTCTCAGCTTCCTGCTGAGCCACTTGCTTTTGCTCTACAGCCCTTGAGAACTCCACACCATATGACAAGTGGGTGATAGCAACATCCTCCAAGAGAATGTTAAAGTCCTTAGCGCGCTTGATAAGAGATTCACGGACTAGAGCCGACACATGAGGACGCTCAGTGAGGAGCTGATCAGCATTGAACTGCGCAACCACAGCCTTCAGAACCTCATTTCCAATTGAGGGGAGCACTTTCTCATCATACTCAAGACCAAGGCGTTGAAAGATTAGGGGCAATTTGTTCACCTAAAAAGAAGACAATAAATACAAGTCCTGGTTCAAAATTTGCAACTGAGTACTAAAAACATAAATAGGAAACGAAACAATTCACAACATCAGTTGCAGAAATATTTGGGTTGACAATATTTTCTTACAGTTACTAAAAACATAAATAGGAAATGATTGACACCACCATTGGTGAAGGCAATCACTTCTTGATTGCGTCCAAACAATGTAATTATTTAACTAAAATAATCCAATTAAACAACATAATCAATAAATTAAATTCCAAAATCAAGAATATCAAAACCCATTCAAAAACAAACAAAATGCCATAGTCCATTCAAATATAAGTAGAAGATGCTAGCTTGGCATATATCAAAAACTATTTGAAGAGATTCGATGATTACATCGGGATGAGAGAGAACTCGGAGAGTCAAATTGACCATCTGAAGATCTTTAGTACCGGAGATAGAGGAGAAAGTGTGTGGCCTGGTACGGATATCAAAAATAAAAGGCTTTTGCAACCATGGAATCAGGAAGTGAGTGCCTTCGCCAATGGTGGTGTCAATCACTCCACGAAACCTGTCAAATAGCACTGCGCGTTCGCCTCCATCCACCGTGTACAGCGAGGCATTGAGGACGGCGGCCGAAGCGCCTAAACCGAATGCGGCGCGTGCAAGATTTGTAAGAAAGGAAATAGCTGCCTGGTTGCTACCCATTTCGCAAGATGATTTGATCGCTGTCTCAGGACGAGGGTTTTAGTTTTCGGGGTTTTAGGATATGAATTTGGGATTTTACGTGCGTATAAAACGGGTCGTTCGGGTCATATTTGGGTCATTATGGACTATTCGAAGAATTGGGCTAGTGGGCTAAAATTTTGAACCCTCTAATTAATCCCTTAAGCCTTCACCCGCCCGCCCCACAAAGCCACGAAGACAACAACCGCCCCTCCACTGCCGATCGAAGTCGAGCTGTCCACCGAGGGCTCTGCTGTTGAGCGTCAATCTCTCCACCGAAGCTCCAGGTAGCAGTATAGGTTGGTTTTTGTTTTTACTGCTACTCTCTGTTTCATGCGAAGCTGTTTTTCTGCACATTTCTGCTCTTGATTTTGTTTTCTATGCTGTAGATTTTGCTACTTAATTTACTCTTTGCTTTGGCATACATTTTTTTGGAATCAATATCAATCCTGTAATGAATAGTTTTTTTTTTTTTAAGAATATGTAAGGAATGTTTTACTCATATTTCCCCTTTGAAATCTATTCTTTATTTCTGCTAAATGCACAAAATGTGTTTGATGAAATGCCTCAAACAAGAGTATAGTTTACTTAGCTCGTTGCCTGTTGTTATTTTGTGCTTTCTTAAACGTACAATTCCGCCAAATAGATCAAATTCGGCCAAGACAACCATATTCCTGATATAGAAATTCTTCCAATTCAGCCAATTCGAAAGTGATTCGATTTTAGCAATTCTGGCAAAGCGAAAAAAAAATTAGATTTCATTATTCAGACAAAATTTTTCCGAATTTCTCTGATTTGCTTGGATGCACAGCCCTATGTCCATCTCCAACAATTCCAGTTTAGCATTCCAGGTATTTTCATTTTGTTTCATTTTTCTTTGTTATGCGCTGTTTGGTTGCCAAAAAAGTTGTAAGAAAACTATTCAAGCCTGGAATTCCCTTTTTCTCTCATCGCATTTGATATATTGATCAGTTTGGATTATATATGTTCTGATTGTATGATTTGAAAGCGGGTTGAAATGGATTTTGATTGTCGTCGTTCATTATTATCTCATGTTTTTTTTTTCTTTTCATGAAAAAAAAACATTATGTGTTTGTACCGAATACTATTGCAGAATTTGTTCTTATGGAATATTATAAATTTTCTTTTTTCTGAAATTGCTACTCTGTTTATTGTATAAACACAATCTAATTTCATAAATTTATTTTTGATGAAGAATGTGTACTTTACCATAACTCAGACTATCCTTGCCCCCTACAGTTGAGTTCCCCTGTGATTTAATCTGCATTGGTCATTTTAGAAATACTATTGTTGAAACTTAATTTTTTTTTTCCTCTCTTGATCCCCACCCCCCATATAATAAGCTTCTTGTACACTCTTGAGAATGTTGGCAATTCAACTAGTTGTTTAGGTTTTCTCAGAACTCAAGTGTTTCTAGGATGACCCCTTCCACCATCTGCTATAGCATTTTGATTTATTTGTTATGTGAAGTTTAATGAAGCATGTGGATTGGTTTATAATCGTTCAGATTCATCATTCACGAGTCAGTAATTGTTAGAGCTGACTCAGGAGTTATGGCAACAAATCACCTCAAGTCACTGAGAGCTATCATGGTTACTAAGGAGGCGGTTAGAATACTGGATCGGCGAACATTTGCAACTAGCACTAGCAAAGCAAAAAAAGGTGGAAAAGGGGCAGCAGCTTCTGCTCCAAAAGAATCAAGTCTCAGCAAAGAAGTTAAGTCTACGACCGTAGTTGGTGCCAATATTCTCAAGGAGGGGGCAGATCCTAAGGTCTTGCCTGATTCTGAATACCCTGATTGGTTGTGGCATCTGCTTGACAAACGTCCTGCCTTGAGTGAATTAAAAAGGAAAAATGTTAGAACTCTTGCATACGAAGACCTCAAACGCTTTGTCAAGCTAAATAACCGTGCTAGAATTAAGGAAAACAACTCTGTTAGGGCCAAGAATTGAAATAAAGAAATTTGTAAGAGGCACCGTTGTTGGTTCCATGGTGAGTACAATCTATCCTTTTTGTCTTGGATAATGTTATTGAGCCTCCATGAATTGGAATTCCAGGGAATGCAAGAATGCTTTAGTATATATCTGTAACTGCAGGTACTGTTTTTAAAAAATTATTATTTTCTTACTTTTAACTTTTACTTTCTGTCTGGAACCTTGTATGCTGTTTCAAATAGTATAAGGGGCTTGTTTCAAAAAGGTTGTGATTTGCTGAATTACTGTTGTTGGAAACCTTAAAATGGCATCTCTTTGACTCTAATGCTATTATTATGGTTCCTCCCAAATCAAAGGAAAGAATTCATAATAAGGTCATTGTATGTCTGCTCCTTTTTCATTCTTTAATGAGACAGTTGATGATTCTTTACTTTAATTAAAGACTTAATAAGTAATCTTGACTTTCTCTACTGTTTTTCCTTTAATCAAAGTGATTTTCCCTACAAACTACTCATGGCTGCCTGGTTAATTTGACAGCAGTAGTTGAGTGGTAAATATTCATAAAGGAGAATCTCCTGTAGCTTGGGCAGGTTGGGGAAGGCCATTCAAGTTATGCATGTTTTACTTTTGATTGCTGTGAAGTGTGAATTGATGAAAATGAGAATTCCAGATTTTGCTCAATGATTCCAAAAATTTTTGTTGTGCTGAAATTGATATTTTGGGTTTGATCATTCAAATTCAGAGTAACATGAGTAGACCCTTGTGTTGTGGTGTTGTAGGATTTTTTAGCTGATGGGTTGCTATCTATTTCTACATAGAAAACTTATGCAGTTGGGCCCTAAAATTGGCAATGAAGTTTTTATTATTAGGTGGAAGCCACCTTGAGTTGCCTCCTGGCTTCTACATTCATCTGAACAATAGTGACCCTCCATCTATCCATTGGAGATTCATAAAGCTTTTTCCTTTTTCTCCCTTATCATAAACTTGGTGGCCCTTTGATGCTTTTGAGTGTGCGTACAGCACCTTTTGATTCTTTTCATTTTTCGTATTTCAATTGTAATGTTGTTTAGGTGAGGAATGGGGCACAATTGTAGTTAGGAGCAGAACAAACCAATAATTAAAAATCTGTAATTAGGTGGCCCTTATTTGATAATTTGCAAGAGTTTATATGTAAGTATAAACCAAATTAATTAACAGGTAAATAAAAGAAATTAATGGGCATGTGATGTGAAGATCAAATGGAAAGGAAAATGATAGAAACACACTACTGAAAAAGTTTATTACATTATTGATTATTAAAGCAGCTTCATAGTCTCTAGTCTTCTTTCAATGTTTCATTCAAAAAAGTTAAAGCTGCCTCTCTCTCTCTCTCTCACATGCCTGTTTTTGCTTTTTCATTTTAGTATCTCTCTACTCTCTAGTAGTTAGATTGGATTTTTTTTTTTAATATAGGCAATTACACACGCATCCACGTACACACCCGAAGAATGACGCTAGCTGCTGGTTCTTCAGCTTTCAACTTTAACTCTCTATCACTAGACATACCCACTCCCCTAGTTAGATTGGATTTTATTTCTACAACTCACCTAATCTTTTACTGCAACTTTATTTTCTCATTTCAACTCCAAATTTAATCCCCACCCACAAAAAAAAAAAAAAAAACCCTAACTAGTCATTCCTTCCTACTGTAAAAACATGGTCCCCAATTAGGTCAACCTTTACGCATATATACATATATATTTATAAGTTACGTTAAATTTCGTTTCAATAATTGATTGGAATTAAAATTTTCATTTCTAGAATTGTCCCATTCAATTTCGTTGCAAACAAACTATGCATATCCAAAACTAAAATGTAATTAACGAAAAATATCCATTTCGTTTAATTTTTGCATTTCGGTAAGTATTGTGAATTCAACTTGTTTTTAATATCCGTAAATGTGATTAATTAATTACAATATACATATATATATATATATAACATGTAACATTCAATAAAGTATTTATTAAATGTTTAAGTAACGTTTAACTGTTTATGTAATGTTTTATAAAATGGCAATTCTATTAATTTTTAAGTTTAAATTTTAGCATTTTGTAAATAGTTAACAACTACTCAAACGGCTAAATATTGTATAAATATTTAGTTTTACCGACCGAGCACACCGAGGGTCAGTCTACATCTAATATTCTGAATATCTAAAGCTATTAGTTGAATGGGTGTGGAGATGCAAAATAGAAAGGTTGGACAAAAGAAAGAGATAATAAAGGCATTAGTAGGAATGATGATATATGTACAAGACCCACATGCCTTCTAATAATTTCCATTTTCCATATTTGCTTCATGCTTACTATAATTCGTATCCCTTCTTCAACAACGTGCAATGTTTCTCCTTCTTCTTGTATGCAATTTGCAAATATTAATCACATCACTTGGTAAGAGGTCAGAAGTATTAGGGAAGGAAAGGACATTTCATGTCTACCATGCTAAAACATAATTCATAATTAAGCTTATTATTATTATTATTATTATTATTATTATTTATGAAATATGTCTTTGTCCATATTATAAGGTAATTGTTTTCTCACAAAAATTTTAAGTGTAAGACTTAGTCTAATTGTGATATGACATGCAAATTGAGGCAAGTCATTACAAATATTTCTTGGATTATTATGAATATTTATATGATTAATTAGATAATTAGCTAGAGTATTAATGGCACGTAAATTAAGGTATTAATAAAATTAAAATATAAAGACGAAAAAATTTAGAAAATTATTATTTTCAGAGTAATATTTGTTAATACCAGAGCAAACAATAAAGAAATAAAATGGTAATTACTTTGAAATTAATAAAATTTGCTTTTTCAAAATTTATTTTTAAAATTAAAGGAATAAAATAATATATTTTATTGAATTTGAGGGATAATTTTCTATTTTCTATAAAAATTACTAACTATTCAAAATTATACAATGCAAGAAAATTTAATATAAACATGTGCATCTAACTAACAACTAAAAGTAAAGTAAAACCTTCGGTTGCATGGTGCTTCAACTAATTAAGAATTCAATTTTTATTAGAACTATAAACCAATGAATGAATAAATAATAAATAAAAATAGTAATGAAGGTGACATTAACCGACTAAAAAGAAATTCCTTAATGCCTAAAAAAAGCAATCTGGTATTCCTTAGCTTTTTTATAATTACTTCCTCACATCAATTTCTACCGTAAAACACTTAGCTTGCTACCTTCATCATCTCTTCAAACCCCCATACAAAAAAAGCTGTGAAAAAAAAGCCAGCTTCATCTCTGTATTCCCATATATTATCATCATCATCACAATCGAACATTAAGAGAATCATTTCTTCTTGATACAATTTTTTTTATTTATTTGTTTACTTTACTAATTACCATCACAGAAAATCCAAAATTTCTGTTAAAATCAATATTATCTTTCTCTTGTTGTTTTCTAGAACAGTTTATTTTGGCCTTAATTACAAACCCCTTTTTCTGTTTTCTGGTGTAATATAATATCCTGAAGCTGAAGTGCATGTTACTTTTTGTGGGTGTGGGCAATGATTTCTGTTTCTTCTCTAGTTGATATTTGTTTATTGTAAAGGTTTTTCATTTACCCTTTTTCCCATGTGTTCTTCATTCGTCTTTGTCAGAATTTTAATGGGTTTTATTGCAGGTGGTTCAGCTGCTTCTGCTTGAGTTAATAATATTTAGAGTTCCTCGTCTGTCTTCTTTCTTTGGTAGGCTTTTTCCAATCTTATTTAAGTTTCTTTAATTTTCCATGTGTTGCTCTTTCCTTCTTTAATTGATAAATTTGCTTGCCATTGTTTCAATTATTTTAATTTTCTTCATTTTTTTTGGTCCTGTCCTACCCTTCTTCTCTTTCAAGTATTTTTACAGTTTTGCTTTCTGTGGTTTGTTAAGCCTAGTGTTAATCGTTCTGTATTATCAAATATGGTTCATAATTAATGTTTTCTTGGTTACTTCGTACTTGTATTTGGAACATTGTCAATTTGAGTTGGTGCTGAAATTTATTTCCCAAGGGGTTTTGCTTATATTCAGTAAAATTGCTACCTTTCCCAAATCACTTCTTCCATTTTCCATTATTATTCTCTTGATCATCATTGTCATAATGCCACCTACTTATTTCCCTCTCCGATGGGAGAGTACCGGAGAGCAATGGTGGTATGCTTCTCCCATTGATTGGGCAGCTGCAAATGGCCACTATGACTTAGTTAGGGAACTTCTTCGTATTGATAACAATCATCTCATCAAACTCACATCTCTCAGGCGAATTCGACGCCTTGAGACTGTGTGGGATGATGAAGAACAGTTTGATGATGTTGCCAAATGTCGCTCTCAAGTTGCTAGAAAACTTTTTCATGAATATGAATCTAAGAAAGGAAAGAACTCTCTTATCCAAGCTGGCTATGGTGGATGGCTTGTATACACTGCTGCTTCAGCTGGAGACTTGAGTTTTGTTCATGAACTTCTTGAAAGGAACCCTTTACTGGTTTTTGGCGAAGGAGAATATGGTGTTACTGATATACTATATGCTGCTGCGAGAAGTAAGAATTCTGAGGTTTTTCGCATTGTTTATGACTTTGCAGTCTCTCCAAGGTTTTTGGCCACTAAAGGTGGCGTGTTTGAGGAGCACATTGGGGAGATTCCTTCTTTATACAAGTGGGAAATGATTAATAGATCTGTCCATGCTGCTGCTCGAGGTGGGAATTCGACCGTTTTATTCGAGCTTCTGTCTAATTGCAATGATGTTTTGGCTTATAGAGACAGAGAGGGTTCAACTATCTTACATGCTGCTGCTGCCAGAGGGCAGGTGCAGGTGAGGCTGCTACTTTTATGTTTCTTGTTTCACTTTGTTCTTGCTATCCTGGTTGACTAACCTTTTGATATTTTTTCAATGTTAATTCTTTTTGTTTTGTTATGTGTTCAATACCAACTTGAATACTATGTTTTTTGCTATAGTCATGGGATAACAGAGGCTAAAAAAGAATTGCATTTTCAAATTGCTTGGTGGTTTATATTAAAATTAAATATTTTCTGTTTGCTAGATATCTTTTGATATTACCAATGTATATTTCTTTCTATTAATTGTTGATATCAAAGCGGTAAGATTCATTTTGATTGTATGGCTGCATCTCAATTCCTAATGAAATGGAAAGTAATGTATCAGATTTATATGGTCGTAATGCGTTCCATTAGATAGTTACTAATTGATCTCAATTAGAAGATTTTGAATTTTTTTTTTAAGCTTATAAACTCTGTTATCCTTTATGCAGGTTGTTAAAGATATAATAGCAAATTTTGATATCATCAATTCGACTGATCATCAAGGCAACACAGCCTTGCATATTGCTGCTTACAGGGGATACTCATCTGTAGTCGAGGCTCTTATTGTTGCATCTCCCTCATTAATCTCTTCAACAAACGATGCTGGAGAAACTTTTCTTCATATGGCTGTGTCTGGATTCCAAACTCACGTGTTTAAAAGATTGGACCGGCAGATTGAGCTTATGAAACAGTTGATATGCGGGAAAATCTTCAATGTGGAAGTTATCATCAATGCCAAAAATAATGATGGAAGGACTGCGCTCCACACAGCCATCGTTGGAAATGTAGATTCTAATCTTGTTCAGCTACTGATGTCTGCTTCGTCAATAGATGTGAATGTCCGTGATGCAGATGGGATGACCCCACTTGATCTGCTTAAGCAACGGCCACATTCTGCATCATCAGATATATTGATCAGGCAATTGATTTCAGCTGGTGGTATATTTGGTTGCCAGGATTATACTGCAAGAAGAGCCATTGTCTCCCGATTGAAGATGCAAGGAACTGGAGCCAGTCCTGGAACGTCATTTAGAATTTCAGATGCAGAAATATTCTTGTATACGGGTATTGAAATGACATCAGATGGTGGTGCTGATCCTGCTAGCGAAGGAGTTGTTACTCCTAATGATCATCTTGACTTGAACAATGAGACCCGGAGCTCAACAACTAGCAGGATGTCGGTTTCAATGAATAATGCTGCACAACAATTGAAAAGAGTCCTCCACTGGCCACGATTTAGCGCAAAGAAACCTGAAAGATTCAGGAAATCAGTGGATCAAATTTCCATAGAATCATCCAAGAAATGTAGCAGTTCTGAGGGAACTCCAACTCCGCTTCGCCAAAAATTCATGAAGCCCTCGTCTACTTCTAATCACAAGAGAACACTTTCTGTTAAGAGTAATCATTCAAGTCAGCCAGCAAAGAAGAAACTTGCTTCAGGTATAAAGCATGGTGTTATTGAAGCTATGCCACAGTTGACTGTTCCAGGTCGATCAAGGTCGAGTTCATTTTCGAAATCGTCCATATCTTCTCCCAGTTCATTGGATAAACAAAAGGGGATATTTGTAGACACAGATGTTGCCGGACCGTCATCTTCCAATCAATCATTTGATGATGGAGCACCCAATGTGATCAGAAAAGAAGCATCCGCGACCACAACTCCAGCCGCTAACACAACCACAGATAAAAAGTTTAGAAGGCAGTACTTCTGTTTCGGTGCAGCTGGTCTGTCGGTTAAGACACCAGTAAGCCGCAGGCAAAGTCACAGCTCCATTCCTCCTGTTGTGTCAGTGGCTTGAGAGTAGCTGTGGAAATCTGAAAGAAATAAAGGAGAGAAGTCCATGAGAAAGCAGAAAGAGCATGCAAAATGTGTTTGACTTAGAAGAAGATAAGCTAATTCTGTAGCCATTTCCTGCTTGTCTTTTCGGTTAAAATCCTCTGTAGAATTTTATGTTGTTTAATGTTTGAGTAGGTTATGTAATGTGACTTAAAAACCATGTCTTAAAAGTACATCTTGTGCTCAATATTGTGAAAAGTAGTGATGACTTAAAACCATGTCTTAAAAGTACATCTTGTGCTTAATATTGGGCCAATAACATTTTTCCCCCCTAAAGTATCATCGATTGTGACTTTTAGTCCCTCAAAAAACTAGTTGCACCTTTTAGCCCTTAAAGTATTTTAAAAGTAAAGCTTCGCACCCTCCATCCTTATTTAAACGACGCGTGATGCACAAGATAACGGAAGGTGCGTGAGAGCATGTTTAAAAGTGAGCTGCAGCACTAAACGGCATCGTTTTGATAAAATGAAAACGGTTAAAACCTAATTCCCAAAATTGAAGCAGAACCCCTAAATTCTTTTCCCTTCTTCCTTCGATTGTCCCTTTCCTCTCGATTGTGAGTGAAGAACTCTGAGCTCTCCAGCCAATGTTTCAAATCTATGGCCGGCGTCAAGTCTTCTCTGGTCCTGTGGTGACTCTTAAAGTGTTGAAAGACAATGTTCTGATTCGCGAGTTTCTTCAGGAGAAAGGCAATGGAAAAGTTCTTGTTGTTGATGGGGGTGGCAGTCTAAGATGTGCAATATTGGGAGGTAATCCTGTAGTACAAGCTCAGATTAACGGTGGGTAGGTATAGTGGTCAACGGATGCATAAGTGATGTTGATAAGATCAACGGCAATGATATTGGCGTAAGAGCTCTGGCTTCTCATCCTATGAAAGCCAATAAAAAGGGAATAGGGTAGAAGCATGTTCCAATAACAATTGGAGGTACCAGAATTTGTGATGGAGAATGGCTTTACGCAGATACGGATGGGATTCCTATTTCTCAAACAGAGTTATCCGTGTGAGGAGTGTGTAGGTTATATTTTTGGCTTTTAAGTTGTAGCGCTTCTTATTTGATTTGGGATTGCTGATTGAATGAAAATTATGACCTTTTTACCGTTCCAGTTGGTTGCAGATGCATTTTGGTGGATGAGAACAATAAATTTGTTGGTCATGCCTCCAAATATAGCTGTAAGTTAATTTTCTTGTTCGTAACTTTCCTAAATCTATTTCTATGTTAGATTTCATTTCAGATTTTGTATCTAGTTATGTGGAAATTTTGTTAGCATATGTCTTGTTAGTTCAGTTGCTAAAACAAACTGAATAAGCAAGCAGCTTGCTTGAAAAGGAAGAAAATATTAGTCTGTTGCTTCGGGTTAAAATCTCCCTAATATTGAGCTTTTAATTCCATTATATCTTTGTTTTGGTGACTCAAGAGGTTTTGCTTATTCAGGTTATGATAGGGTCATTTTTTGTCATCTTGGTTTTCTCATAATTTGAAGCTTTCTGTAGGTGCATGTCATTTATGGGAAAATATTTTGAAGGGGAACTCGTTACATAGAGCCTTTAGTGTATTTCTCTTCAATTCGAAATATAAGCTCCTCCATCAGGTATGTAATTACCACTCAACCACTCAATAGGTTAAAAAATAAGGTTTTGTGTGTCTCGATTAACCTAATACTTGTTGTCTTTCTCTTTATTTGCTTAATCTTGAACAAAAAAGAGCTGCATTTATCGGTGAACTGTGAATGTACTTTCTACGATAAAATTCTAGTGGTAGATTGAACAACTTCAAGATCAGAATGTTGTCTCAATAAAAGCTTGCTTGAGCTAAGCTTGATAGTTAAATAGCCAATCTGAAGCTAGCTTACAAGCTCACTACACAGCTTAGGATATTGAGTTAGCTCGCAAGGTTGGCCTATTGAGCTTGTTACAAGCCTACTTAATATATACTTATTAATAAAAATTTAATAAAACAATGTTGTATTGGTCGAACTCAAGCATGAGTTAGTTTTAGAGTAGTAGAATATTAGAGCAAACTTATGAGTATGATAGTGAATATTAGATGTTTTTCTAATCTAAAATTTTCTTTTTGTTCTTTAATTTGCAGTTGATTATTTGCTCTTCATAGTTCAGGATGTTACTGTAAATCCAAACACCGATGAGTTAGCCGATATCAAATTTGTCAACCGAGACGAGTTGAAGGAATTATTAAGGAAAGCAGATGCAGGTGAGGATGGTTTGAAGCTCTCACCATGGTTTAGACTAGTTGTGGACAACTTCCTGTTCAAATGGTGGGATCATGTCGAGAAGGGGATGCTTTAGGAAGCGATTGACATGAAAACAATTCACAAGTTAATTTAAAAGGAAGCAATATTTGGGATGAAGTTTGATTGTTTGGTAGTACCACACAATTTTATTTGAATAAATTTGGTCAGTGAGAGAGTTCTGTGCAAGTTATAGCTTTTAGTGGTAGCCATTGTAGGCTTGTATCAGTGCTTATTTTAAGCCTAATTTTTTCTGTACTTTTGAGTCAGTGCTTCAAATGTTCTGTAAGGTAGAATTGGCTTTTATGATTTAAGAACTCAATAAAGACTTGAACTTTCTTTAAGATGGAATGATCCCATTTGGATATTTTCAACCAATACTACAAGAAGCATTCGGGAACCATTTATTGAATCTGTTTTGGGCAAATTTGTATCTGTACGTGGAGCAAAAAATGAAATATATGAACCTCATCAAGCATTTTATTTATCTAACTCATCAAGCATTTGCTTAGCCAGAAAGTGAGCCAAATCGAGCCAAACAAAGCTTGAAGCTTTTATGCCCAAAGTCAATTGGAGCTGAGATTCTAGGATTGAAATTGAGAAGGAAAAGAAAGAGAATTTCTAGTTTCTCAGGAAATAAAATAGAAGACACACAGCAAAAAGTTCCATCCAATTTTGCATAAGAGACCAAAACCATTATGCCAAATCAACCACCGCATATTTGAATTAAAAGCTGCAATCAAACTACAAGGAGCTCTAAGTTGTTTACTCTAGAAAATGACACAATATCATACCCTTCTGTATTTTCACAAAAATAGATGCAAGATTGACTAAACTTCGGGTGTGCGAGTTCAAGAAGACGAGCTTACAAATAAAGCTTACAATATAACCTACACACTCCTCACACGGATAACTCTGTTTGAGAAATAGGGATCCCATCCGTATCTGCGTAAAGCCATTCTCCATCACAAATTCTGGTACCTCCAATTGTTATTGGAACATGCTTCTACCCTATTCCCTTTTTATTGGCTTTCATAGGATGA
>CATIWJ010273432.1:0-14827 GCA_949640765.1 Croton laevigatus | reverse complement strand
CTAGTTTTGTCAACAAAAGTTAAAAAAAATGTTAATTTTTCTATTTTTGACTAAAATAACTAGTTTTGTCAATAAAAGTTAAAAAAATACTACCTTTGTTTTTTGAAAGTTGAGATTTTGCACTATTCACCTCTAATTTTCTACATAAAATTCTGACAAAAAAAACCCCTAAAAGCAATAGAAAATAGGCCCCATATTGAAGAGAGAGTAGATAATTTATGACAGACACTATCTGTACTTGTCAGGTATAATTCCTGTAAAAAGGGGATTGAAAATCAAACTTAATAGAATTGGGAAGGCGTGAATCATCATTCTTCATGTGCCTTCAATTTTTGGCTGCATCTTTAAAAAAAAAGGCGGGCTGTGTTTACTGAGAGGGGGAAAATTCCAGGCGTCTTATGCACCCAAATTTTGTACCATGTTTCTTCCCAAAACTAAAAATTTTCTAAAACTTTTAAAAACGATAGTTTTTAAAATACATAATGCTTTTAATACAGAAATACTATGAAATCAAGCATTAAAGATAACAAAGCAGCATAGAAAAATAAGGAGAAAGATCATATTTCGGTTTAAAAAAGAAAAAAACTTAAAGGATAGATTTTGTATTTGTGCGCGTGGAATTTTTTCTAACAAAAAAGAAATTAAATATGGATTAGGGTCTCATTCCTTTATATATGGTGCATGATGTGTCATAACTCATTTTTTCACTCTACTAAGTCAAACTTTTCTTTATAATTTCATCTTTCTATCTAAATTATAGTCTTTCTCTTCTTTATATTTGTTCAATATTTGTTATTGTATATAGCTTAAAGCTTCCCTTTTTACTTTCAATCTTAACTCCTAATTCTAAAATTTTGATTTAGATAATTTCTTTAAAATTTTGAAGTGGATATTGCTGCAATTTTTTTTTTTTTTTCAGTTTTTGAAAGGCTAGAGTTTAAGGGATATGACATTTTAATTTTCCACCTTATGACGAACAGTGGCAATTTTTATTTTTCACCCTTTTTGTCCTAATTATTTTTCGTCATTTTCCTTATTTTAGGTACATATCAGACCGTATGCAACATTTTCAATTATTTGGATACATTTTCTTTCAACATTGCGCTATTATACAATGAATGCCATAAAATTCAGAAGGCTCGTTGTAAATGTTGACCGCATTAGGGGCAAAGAAATGCACCCATATTAACCACACCTGTAATACAGAATGTCATTCAAGACCTCATGCACTTTACTCTTGCCTAACTTATGACTCTCCACAGATAAATTTGGGATAATATGAGTTATCCATAGATAGAATGTTTTTCACCATTTTCATTCATAATTATTTCTATCTTTTTTCTCATTTTTTGGTAAAATTCAGACTGTCTACAATATTTTCAATTTTTTGGGTGCATGTTTTCTAAATTTTGCATCATTCTACAACAACTACCATAAATTGCTTAACTTTTGACCGCATTAGGAGAAAAAATATGCATCCATATTACCAAAAACTGTAACCTAACATTTCATTCTAGACCTCACGCGCTTTTCTATCTCTTTCGCTCTCATATGATAGTACCAGCACGCATGTCAGTTAAACCTTCCTCTCTCTCTCTCTCATTTCTGCACAAAGCTGACCGTACCCATAAACAAATATTACCTCCGTATTTTATGGTTCTTTACATTTCTGTTTTTTGGTGTATTTTTGGATTCTTTACATTTCTATTTATAGTAAGTTTTATAATTGTTTATTATTATTTCTTTATTGGTATTGGTGAAAAAGTAAGTTTTTAGAGGATTAGTAATTGTTTATTATTATTTCTGTCTTGATATTGGTAAAAAGCTGATTTGTGTTTGTATTGATGAAAAGTAAATGTAAAGAATCATAAAATACAGAGGTAGTATTATTTTATTTCCTCTTCTTACTAAAATACAAGATTCAAAATTATCCAAATATACCTCTTAATACTAAAAATCTCAACTTTTTAAAAATTACCTTTCAAAAAAAAGTCTCATACAATATAAAATGGAGGTGGTATTAGTTTTTTTTCAATATTTGTTATAAAAAGTTCCAGTTTTGTTATCTCCCCTAAAATAAGCCCTGTTGCGTAACCCGGAAGCGATTTTAGAAAAGCCCAAGCCCCAGTACATAAAACCCCAACCCTACTCTGTCCATTGTTGCTCTATCGAAGAACAAAAGATTCTGACTAAAATGGCGAAGCAGCAAAGTGGAAGTGATATTAGCACCCTTGCTTCTGAATTTATCCAGTTCTTAAACGCTTCTCCTACAGCTTTTCATGCCGTTGGTAAAAATCTATAAATTCTGTTTGTTTCCGGGCAAAATCTTTATGTACATATATACATGCGGTTATCTGATTGTATTGGTTGATTCATTTAGATGAGGCAAAGAAGCAACTGCGAAATGCCGGATATTTACAAGTTTCCGAGAGAGAAGATTGGAAGCTTGAAGCTGGCAAGAAATATTTCTTCACTAGGAATCATTCCACCATAGTTGCTTTCGCTATTGGTAAAAGGTATGTATGTATTTCTTTCGTTGACTTTTAGCTCTAATTTGTGAAATTGTGAAAGCTTTTTTTTATAGAAGTTTTTGTTAAATAACAGCTGACATTATGAAGTTGTGGTGCTTAGATATGTAGCTGGTCATGGATTTTATGTAATTGGCGCTCACACTGATAGTCCTTGCATAAAATTGAAGCCTATCTCCAAGGTGACATTTTTTTAACTTTCTACCCATTATTCTGTTTGGAATTGGTCATAATTTAGCTTAATGTTTGCTTAAAAAGTGGAAGAACTTACAACGGAGTTCTGGACTAGTAGGTTTACAAAAAGTTGTTTGAATTTGCAAATGGATTCTATATTTAATAGTTAAGAACTTAAGATATTAAACATAGGCTTCATTTGACTCCCATGTTCATTTCTGTATTAAACATAATTAAGTTTCCAAAAATGGATGGTTGCTCAGGTAGCGAAAGGTGGGTATTTAGAGGTTGGAGTGCAACCATATGGAGGTGGTTTATGGCATACATGGTTTGATCGTGATCTGACAGTGGCAGGACGGGTGATAGTGAGAGAAGAAAAGGATGGCTCTCTTTCCTACTCCCATAAACTGGTTAGGATTGAGGAGCCCATTATGCGTGTCCCCACAGTGGCAATTCACTTAGACAGGTTCCTTTTCTGCATTAATCAGTTTGATATTAACTTGCGCTTTGAGCTCTTTAGCCCTATAATTCTCTTAAGGATTAAGTTTAGTATTATGCACTCTGATCTTTTGTTCAAGATTGGTTCGTGAAATTTTCTGTTATATGTGCTATAAACAGGACTGTGAATAGTGATGGCTTTAAGCTGAACACACAGAATCATCTCCTTCCTGTTTTGGCAACATCACTTAAGGTAATCTTCAATTAATTTTCTGTCTTTTCTTTAAAAAAAATTTTCTGCCCAATATTGTACTTAGTTAAAGCAGTAACACTGTTTGTACTGAACCACATATAGTTGGAGATACTTGTATCTATTAAGATTTCACTGAAATATCAATAATAATTGAGCTAAGTTCTGATCATCACTAAGAAATGAGAAACATTCTGAAGAGTGACAGCTATTAAATATTTGTATTGCAACAGGGGATTCTTTTTTCAAAACTAGTCTTGATATTGTTTAGATGTTTGCTTTTCATTTTTTTTTTTTTTTCAATGAACTTTTGGCAGGCTGAGGTTAATAAAGTGGCTGCTGAAAATGGTCCAGTTGGAAATGAAAATAAAACTCAAGGGTCTAACATTCTCGCAAAGCACCACCCACTACTGCTAGAGGTTGGTAATTTTCAAAGTTAAGAATGTCTTCCACTTCCTTTCATCGTTTTTGAGGGCAATGAACATTGGGGATGACTCTTTACTTTTCTTTCTTTTCTTCTAGATGATTGCAAATCAAATTGGTTGCAAACCAGAAAATATATGTGATTTTGAATTGCAAGCATGTGATACTCAACCGAGTGTAATAGCTGGTGCTGCTAAAGAATTCATTTTCTCAGGAAGGCTTGATAATCTATGCAGTTCATTCTGCTCTCTAAAGGTATGAGTTGTCATATGGGTTGTTATTTGGTTGTAAATATTGGATTATAATATTCTTTTTCATGATAGCACTAGTAGTTCAAGTGACCAGCCCTATTGACCGCATACCAAATAGAACACAGCAATAGGTGTGATTATTCTCTGTTTCGAGTGCTTTTGAGCTGATAAAAGATATTATATGTTTGTTTCCTGTGATAATGGGTTGCATCTCTGACTTGACTATTCCCCCCCTGAAATCTTGGAGTTTAAGATATTTCATTTGTAAATTTGATTAAATCCTGGCAGGCACTTACATTAATATAAGTTTTATTTAGTGCTCCCCTAATCAGGAGGAGTACCACTCTGTTGAGATTAAATTGGAGATGTCCTAAATAATTTGGATAATCTATGAAGATTCTTTAGAGCCTACTCCAATATGGGTGGGAGCAGAGCTGGAAATGGCAGTTATTATATTGAATGTGTTCTATAATTCCATCCATTTTGACAGAGACGATGTATCTTCTATTTATCTTACATATTATTGTGGCCAATTTACATTCTCAATTTGCATTTCAGGCACTGATAGATGCTACATCTTCAGAAAGTGATCTTCAGGATGAGACTGGTGTTAGAATGGTGGCATTGTTTGATCATGAGGAGGTTGGATCTGATTCAGCGCAGGGAGCTGGTTCCCCTGTCATGTTAGATGCTTTATCACGCATCACAAGCAGCTTCAACTCTGAGTCCAAGGTACTTCCCTTGTGATTATTATTTTTTCCCTCTCAATTTATCATGGCTTAACATGGGTGTTAAAGAAATATTGAATTCCATTTATATTTCATTTAATGCTTTATAATTTAGAAAATAGAAAAAAGTCGACGAAGATAACTGCAGGCGTGCTTCTAGATTCCTGCATATTATCTTATGTTACTATGGTTTGTTTGCCCATTCTCCTGGACAATGGCTACAACTACCCGTTGTTTCCATATGATAAATCTGTGTATGAACTGGCTACAGAATTTGGGGAATTAATGCTCATTAAAGTGCACAGGGTGGTAATCAGAATGCAAGTCCAATGCAGTATTGTGTTTACACTCATAGATTTTTTTTTCCAACTCCAGCTACTTCGAAAAGCAATTCAGAGGAGTTTCCTAGTATCTGCTGACATGGCTCACGCCCTTCATCCAAATTATATGGTACATGTTAGAGGTGTCTCAGTGTATTCCAAGTTGGATTCTTGTTCTTTTGTTCATTCAGTCTGACATTATCTAACAAACTATATGTTATTGCTCAGGACAAACACGATGAAAATCATCAACCCAAGTTGCATGGAGGGCTTGTGATCAAACAAAATGCAAATCAGCGTTATGCAACCAATTCAGTGACCACCTCTTTGTTTAGGGAGATAGCATCAAAGCATAATCTCCCCACTCAGGTTCAATTTTTCCCTGATTCTTTTCTTTTCTTACGCAACTGTTGCTCATGTCCTGTAATTACCTTGTCCAAATAGAAATGCCAAAGAAAGTGTTACAGTTGAGGTGGCACCCTTCTTCATATCTGAATACTGTTAGGTTAACAATTCTTTGATATATGTAAGGTTCTGTTATATGATTATATTCGTTTCAGTTGCTACACTTAAACCAGAATAGCATCCATTTCACATCAACTTTAACACAAATTGTTACGCCTTCGGAACCATTTAAATAAAACTGAGAACCGAGAACTTCATTCTACACAATTTAGCATATTCATTAAAAGGAATACTAGCTTAGTTGATGAATCAAGCTTTTTCATTGAATTCCTATGGGTGCAGGATTTTGTGGTTCGCAATGACATGGCCTGTGGTTCAACCATCGGTCCAATTTTAGCCAGTGGTGTCGGGATTCGTACAGTTGATGTCGGCGCCCCACAATTATCAATGCACAGTATTAGAGAAATGTGTGCCGTGGATGACATAAAGTATTCCTATGAGCATTTCAAAGCATTTTACCAAGAGTTCTCTCATCAGGATGCCAAACTCACAGTTGACATGTAGCTCTCTCTGCAATCCATCGTTTCTGATTATTCACACTCAGAAAGATTGCTGAAATCTTTTAGCTAATGTTTCTAAATAATCTCGTCAGTGACATTTACAAATTGCTTAATATTTATACTCTTTAGAACAATCAGTTTATTGTTTCATCCAAATACTACTCCGTAATTTATGATTCTTTACATTTCTTTTTTGTCAATACTAATACAAATTAGTTTTTCACCAATACACAGAAATAATAATAAACAATTACTAATCTTCTAAAAATTTACTTTTTCACCAATACCAATAAAAAAATAATACTAAACAATTACAAATTTACTATAAATGAAAATGTAAAGAACCATAAAATACACCTAAAAAGAAAAATGTAAAGAACCATAAAATACGGAGAGGTAGTATTATGTTATTGCCTTGTATTTTTATACTTTGACAGCAATAAGAAAAATGCTACTTATTGGGAGCTGGTTCCAAGTTCCAACGATTGAATTTTTGAATGTAACTTAAAATATTGGGAAAATCCTCAAGTTTGGTAATTTAACAAATCCTAATGTCCTCTCTTTAATTTGATTTTTTTTTTTTTAAATCTATAAAGTAGAACACTATATAAACCAATAACTAACGTTGGTTTTTTTTTTTTTAAATTTTTTTGCATAATTGATATAATACATTATCGACATTTGTCGTTATTGATAGTAAAAGATTAACTGAGTTTCGTTATTGATAGTAAAAGATAACTGACTAAAGTTCTAGAAATTGTCGGATAAATGCTCATCTAAAACCAGTATAAGCACTATAAAATTGTGAAGGAGACTCAGCATTCATTCATCCTATTGATATTAATATCAAAATAACCCCTCTAAATCTTTACTTCAATCAAATAAGTTGTGAATTTTCCACGAAGAGTTAAAATGGTATTTACCGATGCCAAATCATGAGGAAATCAAGCAATTCGGACCAAAAAATAAATACATAAAGAATAGATCGAGACAAAAAAAAAAAAAAAAAATTAAAATAAAACCAAAAGTTTTCCCCCCTATATTTATTTCATTTTAAACTCAGTAAACTAAAAACACCTCAATAAAAGAGGGTAGCCGGCATTTGAAGTCAGAAATCAAAAGGATCAGCATGTACCAAACCATGTTTAAAATACATATATGAGAACAAAAATCCATTTAAAATCTTGCCAAAAAATCAGAGTTAAAAAGGACCTAATTCTATGAGGACAGCACTTTCTGAACCTCAGTTGTGACCTCTTTGGGAGGTTTCTCTGCATGAAGCTCCGCAACAACGCCCTTCTGCTTATAGTAGTCAATTACCTGCATTTCCAATAGTAACAAAAATCCATTAAATTTTCAGAGAACATCAAACCAATAATACAATAATATGAATTGGACAGAATATTCATAATTGTTAATAGAACCCTTGAAGGTGCAATGACATGCTCTCTCTCTCTCACTGTTGTCCTTTTTATGTTCATTGCTTTATAAGATTTTCATCTGACATTGAAATGCGACCATACCAAAATATGCATGCTTCCCATAATGATATAGTTGGTAGCCCAAATGTCAGAAGGTAACTCTTATAAAACCCCCACCCTGGTTGCTGCACAATAGACCTCGGTGAAGCCGATTCGCAAGATTATGCTTGATGGATGATAGAAGCTCCAATCGAAAAATATAGGAAGAGAAAAGCTCTCCCCGTGAAATAAATTAACTAAAATAAATAAGGTAAATTGAAGAGAGAGAGAGAGAGAGAGTGTGTGCGTGTTTCTTCACTGATTATAAAAGCATTAAGCTTTTCCCTATAAGCTACAATATTTAACAATGAGTTTGCTACTTGAGACGGCTTAAAGTTTCTCAAACTGCTGTGAAATTAACTGAGATTTTGAAAAAAAGCATCATAAAGAAAATATTGCCGGCTAGAAATATCCACAGACAGTAATTTCCCCCACACCCCTCAGGCAACCATTTCAGAGATGGGTACATTAATGCGTTCATATGCCCTGATTCTCACACCACATAGTTTTAACTGAACATGTCTACAATGCTGCTGACAACTGAAACCTACAGCAGCACCCACTAAACTACGATGCACAATAATTGTTTACCTTTATCTGAAATCAACCAACGTAAAGAAATCAAAAGAGAGCATACCGGTTCAGTTTGCCGGTGAAATGACTCCAGCCTTGACTTAAGGACTGCAGCAGTATCATCTTTACGTTGAATCAATGGTTCTCCAGTTACCTTCAGTAAAGAAGAAGGGCACACAAAAGTTTATCAGATGCTCTGAAATTCTTGCAAGCTAATTTGCAACAATAATGATGCATCTGACACAGATCACCATAGCAAGCACATAGCATCAATAACAGTTGTCTGAACCATACTGAAATATTATGCGACTAGAAAATTTTGGAAAGGCATAATAAACCCAAAGAGATTAATTCTCAACAACAATAATTACTGTAAAACACTAGTCTACATGAGGAATCTACTTTACTGTAAAACTCTAGTAGCTACATGTGGGATCTACTTTCAACTTATTTGACTAGTTTCTCCTCTGCGATCTTTCATCATCTTACATGCATCATAAAACCAGTCAATTGCATGTTACATCCAAAATAAGTAACAGAGGATTCCATAAGTTGGCTTACATCATCTACACCCGGAACCTTAGGAGGAGCATATTTTGTGTGGTAAGTTCTACCACTTGAAGGGTGGATCCAACGACCAGTAATTCTTTCCTCCAAAATGGCATCATCGATTGCAAAATTGAGCACTTTGTCAATTTTAGTTCCTTGCTTTTCAAGCATTTCATCAAGCTAGACAAAGACAACAGAGAGTAAGTTAGAACCATACTTATAAAGCAATCAACTGAAGTAGCTATGGTTCCAATGGACCTATGAATGTAGAAACATATAGGATGTGCTCAGAATGGTGAAACTATTACCTTCTGAGCTTGGACCACAGTTCTAGGAAATCCATCAAGAATGAAGCCTTTCTGACATGAAGGTTTCTTCATGGCTTCATCAATAATGCCAACGACCAAATCATCAGAAACAAGTTCACCCTGAGAAAAACCACAATAAAACCTATAAGTATACCTCAAGAAAATACATGAAAACCATAAGATGGATATTGGAAAAGAAAACACGTAAAAGTTTTTAACCTTGTCCATAGCCTCCTTAGCCTTAACACCAAGAGGAGTTTTAGCAGAAACAGCAGCTCTCAACATATCCCCAGTAGCCAAATGGCATAAGCAGTAGTCATCCTTAATGATTGGTGATTGAGTACCTTTACCTGATCCAGGAGGACCTGCCAATCACACAATTTTAGTATCATAACGGGTAAAAATGTATTTCTTAATGTACATGCAAAATACCCTCAAGATGTGCAATGAATTCAAACAAATAAATTTAGCTGGGAAAAAAATAAACTTTCACACTTTTCAAAATTGAACTTTCTGCTTCTTCTCTCAATAAAACAGCTCAGACTTAGTAAAACAGAACCCTCTCCGAGTATAACAATTTTGCTACAATTTAACCTAACTTGAGTTAGCTACAAACTTCTAATATTGTACTTATGCGCAATCGAACAGAAACCCAAATAAGATAGTTCGACCGGAAACAAAAGGTATGTTTCCGATCTGAAAATTGAGGGAGTTATTGACATTGCAGTTAATGTAAGGAAGAAGAGAAAGAGGGGTACCGATAAGAATGAGGCGCTTGTCAGGCTTAGAGGAACACTTCATACGGCGGAGGAGCTCGGTCATGAGATCGACGGACGGCACATCTTCCAAGTTAGGGGAGGCCATTGACTAGTATGGCTTTTGCTTACGACAGGAATTGGTAGGGGTAATACTGAGTTGGAAACAAAAGCCAAGACTAGACTGAGAGAGAGAGTTGAGAGGATTTTAAGGAAAACTGAGAATTTTAATGTTTGGTTTGGTGCGGACCTTCCAATGCTTCAAATTCAAGCACTGCCCCTCCCTTACCAGATTTGTCTCTCAAATTACACATTTACCCCTCCCCTTGACCTTGACCCTTTTTTTTCCTCTCTTCCATTTTTATTTTCTTAAATAAACCAATTAATTAAATTGAAATTCAATTCATTGGTAACCAAAAAAAAAAAAAAAAAAGAAATTCAAATTCATTGTTTTAGTTTGATCATTCAGTCAAAATTTCACAACTATTATTAATAGGTTCTAAGAAAATTTTAATGTATTTAATTTGACGAAGCTTGCCTTATGTGAATGTGATTTAACTGTAGGCATAGTTCTAGCTACGGATGGATGCAAACGAGCATAGTAGAGCCGAGTACTGGCTTGCTCGTACTCGACTCGTTTAATTAGATTTTTAGCTCGCGCTCGGCTCGTTTATTATCGATCCGAACTTTTATCAAGCGAACACCGAGTAGCTCGCGAACAGCTCAGTTCATTTGCAACCCTAGTTCTGACTGGACATCCTAATGAGCAAAGAGGATAAATCAACAAAATTGAAATTTCCGTACTTTTTTTTTTCCCCCAAAATTGAAAGCCCCGTATACAAAACATTTTAAGGATTGACAAATCTATTAATTATTACCTAAGAAAATGAAAAATTTTATACTTAATTCAAATAAGAAAAAAGAAAATGCCACAGAAATTGTCTTTTATCATCCCACGTTTCTTAACTTTTAGCCAGATTACACTAATTCTGAAATCCTAGTTTTTTTAATTCATTATACCAATAAATAAATTTCACATCTTTGCACCTTCCAACTACCCTCCACACCTAGCAGCAACAACCGTTGAAATCATCTTTCACCTACCAACCAAGAGAAGGCTACATTAACATTTCCCGTTCATGGCAGATTGATCTATATCATGAAAAAGGCCAGTGTCCACTTCATTTTAATTTCCCACCCACTACATTCAAACTTTAGAAACCAACCAACAAACTGAAACTAAGATAAACAATTAATATTTCATACAAGTTCTCAAGAACCCTAATTTATCACAATTCATATCTAATAGTAACCGAGACCCAAAGGCAATTTCTACTATCAAAATTCTGCTTACACGCGATAGTCTATTAAAACTTCATTCATTGTCTCCACCTTTTGATTTCTTCTTCTTTTTCTTGATTTCACTAGTAGGTTGCACGTCTTCTTCATCCACGTCTTTACTCTTCTTCTTTTTCTTCTTCTTGGCAGTCCCATCTTCATCTGCATCAGCCCCATTCACACCGTTCACGGCCTGCTGTTGCTCCATTTTTCTCTTTTCTTTCTTCTTTTTCTTCTCTGATTTAGCATCCTCTTTTGCATCTCCACTAGTAGCAACTGTTGGTTCCTCTGCCATAGGTTCAACATCCTCTGCAGCTTCAGATTTTGATTTTTTCTTCTTGCTCTTCTTCACAGATGGTGCAGCTGGTTCTTCTGTTTCCATATCATCTGTGGCAGCCAACATCATCAGTTAATGTAAAACTAAGCAACCAATGTGATTAAGTTGAGAAACAACTATCGAAATGCCATAGTTAATAGATTAAAACTAGCTCCTCTCAAAAGAATTAATAAATAGTTATTTGTAGAAAAAGTGCATGTTTGCAACTTAAGGTATAATGTCCAATTTTCCATCAAACACCCAATGAGATTATGTTCTCCATAAGGGATTCAAGTGGGGAACCATGAATGTCTTCATGAAAGTACAGACCTGCATTTTCAACACCTTCAATTGCTGCTTTCATCACATCAATGTTTTTACGAGGTGCAACTCCCTTATCATAAAAGTCTAATCGCTCCTCAACTTGTTCTCTTAGTTTCTCTCCAAAAATTGTACTACCCCTATCTGCAACACAGAAGCAAAGTGAAATTTGTGAGGAAAAAGAAACATTCAAACAAAAAGACAACCTGCTAGCAAGTTAGGATTTACCAGCAAAACAATCAATTCTAGATGCTATGGAGCATTTGTTTGCTAGATATCGAGCCATGCGCCCCTTGTTGCGAGCAGACGCACGGCCTATAAAAGATGAATGGAAAATCAAACCATATTTTGGTGTGTTCCCTCGAGTTTTCAATGCCCTAAAGACAAACAGGAAACAAGAACACAAAAACTTAAATCTCATATCAGAAGACAAGAAGGAAAAAGCAACACAATTACAAAATATTAATGGAACTCCAAAAAAAATGAGCTTGAAGGCATGAATGGTAATACAAATTATTTTAGCATTAAGCAGACGAGACCGGTTGCAAGCATAGAGCAACGAACATTCTAAGCTTCATACTAAATTGAAAGAGAATCAGTAGCAGCTAAAGCACCTGAACAGTGCCTTCTCAGCGCCAAGTATCTGAAGGGTAGAAGAAGGGCACTTAGCCAGATTTGTCAGACTGCCAGCATGAGAAATCAAACGAGCACCAACAACTTCCCCAATCAAGGAAGCCAAATTGGGTGCAATGTCATTCATTTTAGTAACCACATAATCATAGAGCTTTTTCCTATACTCAGAGAGATCCATTACTCTCTGAGCAAACTGTTGTACATTAATCAAGTCAATTGGGGATAAATCCTGTCCTGGAAGTAAGAAAAGAAACAAGTGAGAAAAAGAAAAGACTAAGAACTACATATAGTTCTCTAAGAAATACAGAGATGGAAATTCTACCCATTGATGCTTTAGCGGCTTCTACAACCTCCTTTGCCTTATCTTCATCTCCAAGTATGTCTGTCAATTCAGGGATATTTTCTTCAGTCAACTTTGCCTTGTCATCAATGAACTTGGCAAGTTTTGCATAAAGATAGTTGTCGTTGACAATCTTTACTAGTTCGGGGAAATGCCAAGAATACCATTCTCTGAAAAAAGGCTAACAGTCAGAGGAGATACAAATTATGTAGGTGATAGTTTCAAGAATTTGTTTAACATGCATGGTATATAATCAACTGACCTGACTCTCATTGCAAAGGAATTAATATCCTTATCAAGAGTATCAAGAAGGAAAATTGCTTGAATAACCATATTGTCGACACGGTTGACATTGAACTTGACCTTTGCACGGCTGTAACTGTGCCCTAAACCAAGCTGGGCTTTCTCCAAATCACCAGGCTATTGAGAAAAAAATTTATCGGTAAAGTGGATGTAGGCATCTCAATAATGACGATGATGATAAAAGTAATAATAATAATGCAGCTATAAAACTTTGAATCAGAAACATGCAGCAAACCTTTAGGTCCTTGATGAACCTTTCAAAATGCAATCTAACACCACGAAGAATCTCAAGAACAAATTCATTGCTTTGGCAAGGTATTTTTGTCTCTTCACAGATATGAGACCCCAACTTGGGCTCAGCAACCCCTAAACTAAATTTTGCCTTCTTACCTTCCTTAACTTTAGGAAGATTAAGTTCTAAAAAGCTCCTCAACTCATCTGTCATAAGACCTGCAAATCAAAAGTGATAGATGTTATAACACGCCATGCTTATTCTAAACAACAGAACATTTCCTGTATCTATGATGGAAAGAGGTCAAGATACTAATCATGGGTGCATAAATAATCTAATTTTCCCTGTTCTGTACAAAAATAATTAAGCTTCATATACATCATTAAATTGTTTGGGACCCCATCTTGTTTGGGACTAAGGCTTGTTGTTGTTGTTGTATAATACATTATTAATTCTTTTTCAGTCTTGAATTTTATGAACAAGCAGCTGCAGAACTTTGGATCCTTGGATGGATAAGTCATTCAAACACGATAGCACATACATAGAAAAACCCAATTCACAGAAAGCATGCATTACAAACTAAAACCAACACAAGAAAACCATTACATTACATTTTTCATTTCTTACAATCACCATAAAATGCAACAATATACAATAGCTAATCAACTAACAACAATAGCAAAAATGAAACTTTTCAACCAAAATACCAATTGAAGAATCCAAAAAATGTCTACTACATTATAAAACCCAAGAACGAGCAGATGCTATACAAAAAAAAAAAAAACAAAAGAAGCCAGTATTTTGACTTATTTATTTCACTGCTCTGCGTGAGTTAGAGGTGTGTACCTTCAGAGAGTGAGTTACACTGATTCAATGCATCTAAAGATGACTCGAAAGGAAGAAAAGCAGTTAACTGAACGACTTTGCCAAAGCGATTAAGATCTGCGACGGAGTTGCGGACAGCTTCAGTGTTCTGTCCAATTTCATCGAGGCCATTAGCCAGAAAGAGACTGTAACCAGACGCCGACTCGTAAAGTAGATACAGCGCCATGGCTTAAAAGCAAAATGGTACCAACTATAGCCTTTCACTCCGTTGTGTTGTGTGTTATATCAGCTCAAGGAAGGGGATGAAAGCAAGTTTAGACGTCAGCGTAGCAAATATAATTTGAAAATTAGAAACAACATGTAGAAGTTGCAATCTTCATTTTATTATTATTATTCTGCTAAAGCTAGGGTTGTAAACTAGCCACATGGAGCCAAATTTTTAATAAAAATTTTAACCAAATTATAACTCGAGCTCAAATTTTGTCATAAAATAAGGCTCGACCTCACTTTATTTAGTATTATATAGGGGCTTATTTGTTCAATTACATACACATTCAAATTAAATTTTTTTTCTATTTCATGAATGAAATAATTTATGTAGAATCCTAATGGGTTAGGGCTTTTAATGTTGCCCTAATACTATAAATAGATGCATAGAAAATATTTGTTATAAATTAACAATATTAGCAATATTCTCTACAGCCATCAAAAAATTCTCTCTACATATAATTTTCCGT
>CATIWJ010273409.1:0-20454 GCA_949640765.1 Croton laevigatus | reverse complement strand
CATCACACTACGCAGAATTTTTCAACCATATGTCATGACATATTCTTATCACTAAGGTTCCATAGACCAAGTAGAGCATAAAACAATTCATCTCACAATATAATAATTTCTCGACAAATCTTTCTCATTCAATCTCAATTTTCATTCGCAAATCATTACATTTAATAATATAATTCCATTCTCATTCTTCAAAAATAATATCATAGAGAAATAAATAAATTTCACTTAAACATAATTCAATCAAATAAAATACTGAAAATCTCATTTAAATCAAATTTTATTTTTACCGAGCCAGTCATTTCGTGATTGCGAATATCACTTCGGTATTAAAAATTATTTTATAACTCGAATACACATTCGAGTTCTTTTTAAAATCAGTCATTCAATAAACTCATATATTCCAGAATATAAATCAAATAATTTAAAGTGCAATTTAATAAATTAAAACAAAATCAATTTGAATACTTTAAAAATAATAGTACCAAACCTGGTTACGATTCGCTAAAGATTAAACCGTCAAAACGCCTCGAATTTTCCTTCCTTCCCTTACTGTCCAAACCTAATAATTATGCATAAAATATTTTTAACACTCTATATAAATTAATTCAAGTCCAAAATAACCTAATTCCTCAAAATATTCAAGATTTAAACTTAATTTGGCTATTTATTAAACTGCTGGGCTTAATTGAAAGGGACAACGAAGTTCTGTGGCCAAAATAAGGGACGGAGGGGCTTACTTGAAAAGCCAAAGAAACTTATGGGGTCAAACCGATAGCCGTGCCAGACTCCAGGGACTCGCGGCGTTATTCTTTAAAACGGCGTCGTATAAGGCTAAACACAGCTTCCTTCTGCGTTTGAAGCTTCTTCTTCGCCGATTACTCTGCATCGGGTTTCTTGCAGACCCGAGCCCGCGAAGCCCGATGACTATTCCGACAATGAACGACGGCAAGTTGGGTGTCGATAGACTGCTCTTGGTGTCGCCGCCTCGATTCTAGCTTCAGATCATACGAACAGTGTGTGGTGGCCGGAATGAGCTTTTGAAGCTCATGGGTTACCCGTTTATTTAACGGTTGACCCAATCGGATAATGCACCTCCGGCTATGGTTATCGGATTTCTTGCTCCAAACCAGTTCTATTTGATCCAAGGATTTGTTTTGCAATCTCAAAATCGAAAACTAATAGAGAAATTACAAAATAGCATTTTAAATTTCTTCCTTCCTCTGTTACACGAGCAGTGCTCCTCAGCTCACAGTGTTTCTATTTCTTTCCTCATGTAAATCCTTCTCTTGCTCTGTCCATGATATTATCTAAATACTCATCCAACTTCAAATTCTTGTTAACACTTACGTTGATTTCCAAATTTTTCAAACTACTGTGTTTTTCTTTACTTGCAAAAGAAAACAAAGTTCAATTTTGATAAAGGTTGGGTCTGAGTCATGTTCTGTTTTTACCACCACTTAATTTCACAATACCACCTTTCTTTATGCAAATCCCCATCCTACACGTTTTTCCTTTTCTTTTTCTTCTTTTTATTATTATTATTATTATTATTATAAGGTCTTTATTTCAATTTAGTTTACATGCAGCTTGACAACTCATATGCTTCTCTTCACCAACTTCACACGTATCCCTTTCCCTTTTGATTTTATTGCCAACACAGCTTCCTTAATTCCAAATTCCTTCCCAATGCCTTAATCTCTTTTTAACTTTATTTTAATCCAATTTCAACCAATTGCCATTTAATCCTCAATCTTCAATTTAATTTCAATTAAATCGTTGTTTGCTTAATATCATTTAATCCTTAGACTTCTTCCTTCTCTCAATTATATGTGAGATTTATTAATAGCTACAATTTAGTCTTTTAAATTTTATTCCCATTTCTAATTAAATCCATTTTAATTAAATGTTAAATTTATATATATATATATATATTTATTATGCCACATTGACTCATTCTCAATAAATCGAGATGTGACAGATACTTTAACTATGATAAATAAAAACAATTTAAAAGAACATGCATATTTTAAAACATAGTTTTAAATATTAAACAATACTTAATAAAATAATCATTTAATAAAAATTACTATTAAGAAAATAAATAAAATCGCATAATTTAAAAACTTACTTGATTAGCTTAGTTAGTTCTACTAGATATTTAGATAAACCTACATTATCTCAATTAATCACCCGAATGCTGTTTCTTTCACCAAATGGCGGATACCAAATGGTTACTTCGTTCACACATTATTTCTTTCACCAACTGGCAGATACCAAATGGCTACTTCAATCGGTCGTCACCACAATCAATCACAACAGCCGTCGCCATAACAAATCAATGTCCATAAAACAAATCACCAGGAATGATCGATCAACCCTACATTGGTTCAGTTCAACTAAATCCTAATAGAGCTTAAAACATCCTTCTCATAGTTTTCCAATTTTTCCAAAATCAATAATTTTCATCATAAAAATTCCACAAATCAACACATTCAAATATATACATATTCATTCCAAAATTATATTTCTACCAACATATTTATATCAACATTATTTTTCTAATAATCATAATAATGTAAAATCACACACTTATTTAAAACTTAGTTTTTATATATATTTATATTTACTTATATCTACTTTTATTTACTTCTAAAATAATCATCATTATTAAATTATGAATTTTAATAAAAATAATAGCATATACTTAATTTTTGTAGGAACACTTATAATTCGAATAAATATTAACTTTAGTATAGTGTTGTAATAATAAAATAATAATTTTTATAAAGGAAAAGTATTTAATAGTATTTTTCTCAAAATAGGTTCCTAAAAATAAACTAACTAACTAACTATATATATATATATATATTTTAAGATCATTTGTTTTAATAAAAATATTACTATCATTATATTTAACTAATTGTTTACAATTACCTAGTTAAAAATTAAATTTAAAGTATATATAAATATGTATATAGTTTCAAAATATCTTAAAATATATCTTTTATAATAGTAATAAAGATAATAATATTAATAATAAGTAATAATAATAATAACAATAATAATATTAAAATCATTTATTTTAATAAAACATTACTATCATTTATGATTTAAAAATAATAACTTGATTTATGAAAATGTTTAGGTAAATATTTGTAATTACTCAATTAAAACTAAATTTGAATGTAAATACTTATATATATACTTTCAAAATATATTTCTTAAGGTAATAATAATAATAGTAATAGAAAATAATAATAATAATAATAATAATAATAATAATGATAATCATAATAATAATAGTAGTAGTTGTAATAATAAGTAGTAAAAATAATTTTAAATTATAGATTTGTCAAATACCATTTTTATTAAATCAAAATAGTAATAATAATAATAATAATAAATAATTTTTTTTTATAGTAAAGTTACTTGGGTGATTTTGATTTATTCAATAAAAATCTCATTTATCACTTTTCATAATTTTTATCCTCTTGCTAAAAATCATAAAGATAAAATTGAATCATAAATCTCAATTTAATCAATAACAATACCATCAAAATATTTAATGCAACTTATTGAAAATCGTGCATAGGAATGAAATTTAAAGAATTTTCACTGTTAAAGTATAAAACCTCGGTCTCCTTGCGTTTAAGTTCCTATTCCTTAATTTTTCCCGGACTGTCCTCTATCCAAATCATTGTCCATAAGTTACGATCATGGATAATTGTCCAATTCACAGTCCAATTGTCCAATATTAACTTTTAATTTAATTCCCTTTTAAATTTAATTGTTCAATTATTATATAATTGGATCCTTTATTATTTCTTTCTTCTTCTTTCTTTTTTTTTTCTAATTAAAAGTTCAATTAATTATTTATTTTTTTCAATATATAGTTTTTAAGTTAACAATTTATTTATTTAGTCCGACATACAATTCTTAATAACTAACATCAATTTTAATTCAAATATCAAATCTATTTAAAATCTATTTAATAAATTAATTTCAATTATTAACCTCTAAATATTTCTATGAAAAAATAAACTCATTTAATATTTTTCACCATATTTTATAGTCAATTATATTGTTTTTATAATTTATTTGGGTCTCTAAAATAATTAATTAACAAAATAAACTCAATTTTAAAATTTAATTGTACTATTGGACCTAATTGAAGAGTTAAATAAAGTTTATGATAAATTACCTTGCTGAAAGAACTAAATTGAAAAGAAACTTGGAACTTCCGGGGTTTGACCAGAATTGACTGAAAGTATGGGCGTGTAATGGTAAGAATGCGGAAGGATTTATGTTGTAATTCACCAAACGTTGCCGTTTATGCTTAAATGACGCCGTTTTTAACATTAACCGAACCGAATTTGTGAATCGACTCAGTTTAACCAACCCAGACACCGAATCAACCCATCCTTTCTTCAGCCTCTCGACTTGACTACTGTTCACGCTTCATTTCTGCATTTCCAGGCCGTCATTCTTCGGCTTCCGGCGATCTTTTACAACGAGCAAGCTACGAAACTCCTCCCCTTCTCACCGCCAGCCCCACCGTTAGCTCAGAACGAACGGAAAAGAGTCAGAGGTGAAGATATCACAAATCGAATTTCTTGTTGACTTCCGAAAACTTAAGATTGACCGCCTGAAAACTCTTATTTCTGACCATCCCCTCTTGTGTTTCTGATCTTAACACGTCCACTGGAACATAGTGAAGGTATTCTTCAGTTGAGTTCTCTGATTAGAACGTAAAAACAATGTTTGTGTTAGAATCTCTCTGTTTGTTGATAAACAGAGCTCCCTCTTATCCTCCCTTCTCTACATATTCCTTCTCAATAATTTAACCTATCCCTCTTCAATAATATCCGACAATGCTTTACAATTCATTGTCATTTTCCATTTGATTCCCGACAATTGAGCTTTCTTTTCATTCTTTTTCATTTCCATTCACGTCTTAATTCCCTGTTTCTTATCACACTTTGCTTCTTTCTTTTCTACCCTTTCATTTCCTTTTTTTTTTTTTTAAAATTAAGTTAATTTATTATTTATTTATTAGTGTTTATTTATTTATTAATTTAAAATTTAATTAATTTATTATTAAAATATTTTTCAATTAAAAGACAATATTACGCTTCTCTACTCAATCAATTTATGTTGATTAAAGTTTTACGGAGATAAATTCCGAATTTACGGTTTCACTGCACTGCATTTTTACCCGTGTCGGTAAAAGTCGAAAATTTACCTTTGTAACGAAACCCTATCAAATTTATATTCAATTTACTCGTCTCGATGTCTAGATTCCAAATTTGACAGTTTTTTAAACCTAATTCCGCTTCTGAAATTTTTCGATGATCAAAATGACCAAAATGCCATTAGAGTCGGAAACTGCAATATTATACTTAAAATGTCCATTTCTTCGACTTAATTATTGTTTAGATGTTTATTTTATTAAAGTATCTTAAAATAATTCATTTATTAAATTTTTACCAAAAATAATTATTATTTTATTTAATAAAATTGGTAAATTTCATTTTAGTCCATAAACTAATTTTTCGACTGTGACAGTTGGACCCGATTGATAAAATAAAATAAGTTCAGGGGTTAAAATGATATGCGGAGGACTCACTTGTAAGGCCAAAGTGACTACAAATGCCGTGCCTAATTCAGGGACCAAAAGCCGGATTTTTTCCTCAAAACGGTGGCGTCTTGAATGAAACGCATACCTCAAGAGCGTTTCCTTCTTCTTCTTCACCAGATTCTCTGTTTCGGATATCCACTAGTCCCATTTACACTCTTCAGTCCAATAGCTTTTCTGGCCACTTCAGACGGCAAGCAAGACACCAAACTCTTCCTCCGGATATCTGCTTCTGACCTCAGGATGCTCAAACGGTGACCGAAGCTCTCCGAAACAACTTTGGAAACGTTCGGGTTACCCAAACACCCGATGGGTAATCCAATCAAATTTCGGTCTTTCGGCTATAGGTCGACCTATTTCTTGCCTTGAACTTGTTTTAAACGATTCCCAAGTTTGGTTTCCGGCCTCAAATTTCGAATTTAATAAAGGAATTGAAAGATGGTAAAATCAAATTTCTTCTTATTTTTCCCACAAACTGCTCTTTTAAAATTCTTATTCTGTTCAACACATACCTCAAATTCTTACTTCCAATTCTTTAGAACGCTTCCTAATATTCACTCCATTAGACACCTCAACTTGCTCGAATGAGATTGTTCAATATTGGGAGGATTTCATTTTGTGGTTTCTGCTAGAAAAGAGAAAATGATTTTTAAGTATCTGAATTTTTATTCCACATTTTCAAAGCTTGCCACGCGATATGTGCAATAGGTACCTTGTATCCGTTTATTAATTTGTTTTGCATGCACTCCTCAAAACCTCTTTCTTCCAACTTTGTCCTCATATTGCCACTTACATTTCAATTCAGCTACCCAAAAATTATGATTTGGTCCTTGACTTTTTTTAAAATTGAAATTAGGTCCTTACGACACACCAATTCTTCGTTAATCAAATTTTTGCATGCATCTTTTTGTTTCTTCCCTCTTACAACTTAATCCCCCACACTCCACTTTGATTTCAATTTTACCCTTATTTAGCTTATTACCTTTTAGTCCTCCAAGCTTTTCAAAAATTTCAATTGGGTCCTTGTAACTCTGTCAATTCACCGTTAACCGAATTCCCGGATGTGATTATGGTTGAGGGTGCAAAATTAAAATCTCGTAGTGGTACATAATGGTAAATATATTTTTGGCCGAGATGTATAGGATAACCAACATACCCGTCTTATTGACAATACAGTTTAAATGATCACGTAGTCTTTGGTATACCGTGCGTCCTCTTGAAAAAACAAAGTCAATTGACTTTTCTTTGTTTTTGGTAATTCTGATGCATCAATCAACTAGCTGTGATAACGGTAGGATTGGAATTATCTCGACACAACTACAATTATCGCTGTCTGTTTGTAAGACAAAAAGCAATGTGTAAAATCTAAAGGATAATTGTCACTGCCACGAATATAATTATGACGTCATAAGTATTGAGAACCTGCACGTCAAATTATTGGATATGATATTTATGTTGCTTTCTTTTAGGGGTGAGCAATTGGGTAATTCGGTTAATTTTTGGCTGATTAACATATCAGGAATTTTTTTTTAAACTCGTTTTGGCCAAATTAAACTGTCTACCCAAATTATACATTTATTTCGAATTAGCCAAATTACCCGATTTCAAAATTCTTTAGCCGAATTAGAATACACTAATTACCCTTCTTGGCTGAATTTAAAATTAACATTTTTACAACTAAATTTCAACTTTTTTACACAATGTTCCACTCTACAATCCAACTACAAAATAAATATTCAACCAAAATAAAACTAGCATCAATCTTAGTCCCAAAATACATACATCAAACTTAATTGAAACACTTTTAAATTACTTGAAAGATAGCAACAAGAGCACAATGTTCTTCTGCTGCTGCTGATGATTAAATTACAACAGGTCTGTTCTTTGGAATTTGAAAGGTAGCTACAAAATGTCTTCTAAAACGACGTGCAAGCTTTGAATTGCTTCAAACACTCCAAATCCAAGCAGAATTGATCCGGAATTGTAGCGCATTTTTAACAACTTCCTTCCTTTCCTGCATAATAAATATCAAAAGATTTCATAATGTTTTCCCTATCTGATATGCTAAATAAATAATCCCTGGAACTAGAATTCACTGCTACAGTGGTCAACACTAGCAGCATTATAAGCAACTTTCACACAAGACAATTCAAAAGAGTGTTCATAGGTGCAAGAAATATATACAAACTTCAGAAACAAAAAAAAAAAAAAAAAAGACAGGAGCTAGGTGCTTGTAACTCATCCCTTGCTAGAAATAATATTACCAATTAGACAAATTGTAACACAAACAATGAGATTCAGCCAAAGAAGAAGGTAACATTATTGAACAATACTATATAATATAATCACCCAGAACAACATGATCAACTCAAATTTTAAAGCAAACCAGTAGCAGTTAAGCATTAGTTTACACATACACAATCAATTAGTCAATCATACATATTGAGTACTTCCAAAATCTTTTAAGAAATGAAAAAACATTAAACTGCATTTCATATATCTTTTGAATTCCACCATGTTACAAGATTCTCTGTTTTCATAAAAAACAGTAATTTTTAATTAGCTCACTGACCACTCCACTCCCCACATGCTTTGCTTTTGTTGCACTTACATAAAGAAGATATGAAGACAAAGCAATTTCGTAGATCAGCTTACCTAATTGATAATTTACTTGCAATGCTTAAGTTTTTTTTATCTCGTCTTCAGAAGTGGGGTCATGTCTCTATTATGATTATATTACAATATTTTGTCCTTCATTAACATTAAATTATTTCTTTTAAAAAAATGATTTTTATAAACTTATTGGTGAATTTCAAATTTTGTACATATTCGTCTCAAAATAAATGTCTCATTTCATTTTTTTACATCCTTTTAAAAAATAGTTTAATATATTTTGATTCTAATAAATTCACAACATTACCATTTAATAAATTATTAAACATCAGAAATTTATTTATTTGATAAAAATCATAAGTAAAATATTTAATTTGGGATATAAAAGTATGTGGGACACTTATTTAGAACTCTAAGCTTCCTTACCCCTTCGGCCACCGCCCAATTAGAGGAGGGACTCGCCTGAGCAACCTCCCTGGTGACCTCAATCGGAAACCACCCAAAGCCCTACAAGCAATAATGGGCCAAAAGTTAGCTATGGGCTGCAGACACCCTCTGGGCCTAAATCGGACCGGGTCGGGGCACCACAACCAGCAGGTCACTTGCTCCCCACATGACAACACCGAAGCTTCCCACTTGGCATCATCCCTTACCTCCGCAACTCTCATGCCTTCCGCCATGATCAGCTTCCCATACCGACCACTGTGCACTCAAAAGTGCCTACCGTCACTATAAATAACTCTCAGGTCACAATTAATAGGGTTAGATGACTTTTAGTCTACAAGAAAGAGTGGAGTATATATAATATATTATCATCAAATTATAATTTTCTTAACATAACAAATTATAATTATTTCACGGTAATCTCATGTCTGATCCTAATTTCTTTCATTCCATATTAGCTCAAGGTGGATCTAAAAACTAAAATGTCTAATGTGCTTTGAAGTAATTTCCATTTTATTAAACTATTTATTACTTAAATTATTCCTAATATAATTTTGAAAAAACACTCTATTTCATTTCACTACTATAAAATAAAAATTAATTAGAAAAAAATAACAATAATTTAGCATGGAGAAAAAGAATTTAGCGAAATTTATTATATATTTTATTTCATTATAAATATTCGTAATTATTAGCCAAATAAAAAAAGCATTCTACAAATAAATAGCTGAAAATTGCATTAATATTAAGTTCATTTACATAGAATAGTTTGTTATATATATAAAAGGAGCAACTATTTAAGATGGGGAGATTTTTATAAAATTAAACTCTTAAAGTATAATTTTATAAGGGACATGACAAATTAATAGATTTCAACCAATTAGCAGTGTGGTGTGGTTAATCTTCCCATATTTTAAGAAGATCTTAGGATGTGACAGGTCTCAATTTTAATTTCTCTCAACCACACATATTACACCAATTTGATTAGGGGAGAGCAAATCGATTAAATACCAAAACCGAACCAAACATTGAAAAAAATTTTGGTTTCTATTATTAAAATTTTCACTTTTTTGATTTTCGGTATTCGGTTATGATTTTCAAAATTTTCGGTTAGCCGAAAAACTAAAACTCATCATCTATATAACATTGTTTTTCATCAGTATAGGCCAAATAGGGATATATTTTCAGTTGAGTTTGGTATCTGGTTAACTTAATCTTCCATTTTTTAAAATAGGAATAGATTTTCAATTACTGATCGATTATTTCTTCATTAACGTACAATTTTTGATATCAATTATTGATTATTCAACAAAAAAAAAAAAGTTGGTACTCACAATTTGTTGTTTGGTTAATCGAATATTGCAAATTTGGTTTGGTTTGATATTTGGTTAATTGAATTCTCAACCTTAAATTTGATGCATTAGGGTAGGGGTAATTTTCACTTGAGATACATGAACTTTAGGAGTTTTAACATAATTGTAGCACCCCTTATAGATCTACCATGGTAAACCTACAAGAGTGTTACAGCTGTCTTCTACTTGTATGTTATAGGTATTTTTATTTTTATTATATTCTAAATTTAATATCTAAAAAGGATTCATTTATTTATTTAAAGTTCTGAATTATTTAGCTTAATATCTGAATTGAAAATCATAATTATTTAACACACCTTATTACAAAACATAATGTAAATAGTACATATAATTCAAAAATTCTTTATTTAGTATATGCCGATTATTACTAATTTACTTTTAATAAGATAAAAGATTTTACTCCAAAGGATAAAAATCTGATGCTGGCTGGTAATTGATGGTCTACTAACATCACTACTTCTGCTCTTCTTCGATACCTACAAGTTTAGAATGAACCAAACTTACTGAGCTAATATCAGTGAATACTTTAACTATGAAAATATCAATAATAATATTTACATGCATTTTAAAATTTAGAAGCAACAAATATTTATTTAAAGAAATAATTCAGTAATAAATATTAAAATAATAATTAACTCATTTGAAATAAATAATAAACAAATTAATACTAAATTTACTTTTATTATTTTAATTATTCGGGTGGCTTTACTAGGAATTTAGTGAACACAGAGATAAAGCTACTGTATTTATTTTTGGAGTCTCGGATAACTCTAGGCCGTAGCCGGAGCATCCTACTTTACTCAAAGTCAATTTTTATTTGAACGCCCGTATCCAAATTATTCAAAGTCTGTAATTCTCTCAGCCATAGCTAGAGTAACCAAAGTCTAACTTGTTTATTCGCAGTACTACTTAGTATATGATGTATCATACACTTATCATTAGTTCAACTTAACCTAAGTAGAGTAAAGAAATTAATTCCAAAGTACTTTCTCAAATCCAATCCAAATCACAAATAATATGATTTCTCCCAAATAACAATTTTATCACAAAATAATATTTTTCTTAAAATTCATAATTTTATTTAACACAATAGTATTTATTTCTAAAATTCATAATAAATCAATGGCAATTTTACAAGCATGCAATAAAATAATATACCGATATTTTCATAGTTAAAGTATCAAACCTTTATTTTAGTAGTCTCCTCTATTCAACAGTTCATTTTTGTTTCGGATCTTCTTCCTTCTTTTCGGTCGGACCTAACGTCATAATTATATTGATATTTTGTAAGATTTATGTCTAAATATTTTCCTCTAAATATTCCTTTTTAATTTACCATTTAAATTATTTTCCTATAGTTATTTTGAATTCCTTTTTTATTTTCTAAATTAAAATGCCTAAATATTAATAAATTAAGTCCTAAATATAAATATAAATATATATTTTTATAAGACTACTGTCCAAATATTTTCTTCTAAATATTCTTCTTTTATTTCTATTTAATTTATTTTTCTATAATTATTAATTTGGATCAATTTTTATTTCCTATGTTAAAATGTCTAAAATTAATTAATTTAGTCCTAAATATTTTTACACTAAAATTAAATCAATTTAATTAATTTATTATAGTTTCAGATTTATTTTTAAGGTCTAAATAATTTATTTGGGTCTCTAAATATATTAAATCTCAAAATAAATACAATTTAATTAATTTAATAGGCTTCTAGACTAAATTGAAATGCTAAATAAAGTTTTTGGGGCTAAAATCAAAATAATAATAGGCGGAATGACCTGATTGAAAGGTACTGGAGAGTTCTGGGGTCACGGCGCAAATACTGAGAAACGGAGGTGCTGATCCGGAAAAACGCCAAGTGGAACAACGCCATTTTAGAACCTGGTGACGCGCGCCCTAGCAGCATTCAAAACGCCATCGTTTTGGTCAAAACACCAAGTATAAAGTCATCTTTTTCACCCGATTTGCAGCTGAAATAGGTACGAAGCCAACCCGATTACCCGACTGCAACTCGTATTTCCAGCGGCCAAATCTGTCAAATTAGGTGTCGTTAGAATCGTCTTCTCAATGTCGGTCAATTTGTGACCTCAAACTAGATGGAAAATGATCGAAAATTGGTGAAAATCAAAGATGAAGGAATCTGGTATTTTTGGTCGGTTTTAGGACTAACCTGACTGAAACTCTCACCTCTGGTGACTGGTTGTGGCGTTTCTCATGTCAAACTTGATCACCGGCCTCTCATGAGTGGATTGGTGGTGTTAGTTTTGAAAATTGATAGAGGATAGTAAATTTGACTATAATTTTCTTCTCTCTGTTTCGTTTAAGCATAACAAAGCATTTCTTGCTCTCTCTTTCTTCTATATCTCATCCAGTCAACATTGCAGCACCAATCATACCTACCCACTCCTTCATATTTTCAATTTTTCTCAATAATCTTCAACCTTACCAACCTTGCTTACCGTTTCTTTATCGACAGTCATTTTGCTTAACTTTTTCTGCCGATCATATTAATTGTTACTATTATTATTATTATTATTTTTTAAATTTTTTGAAATGGTGTCTACATAAATTTCACGTTTTGGAAAATTTTCTGAGATCAAATAACTATTTTAAATCACTTTAGGATTTATTATGCTAATTTAATTATTTGGAATTGGAACACCGTGATTGATTACGGACAATTACTTATTTAATACAAATGCCTACAAAATTACAAATTTGGTTCTTTTTTACTATTTCTGTAATTAAAATTAGGCTGTGACAATAATGACACCTAAATTTTAATTTTTTATTTAAAAATACCTGAACTTAAAAGGAATTTGCATATAAATTATTTTTGTAATTACTAGGTAAATTGCCGATTGCTTGCTAATATGGCAGCTCCTCTAGACCAATTTAGAGCTTTACATCGTGTTCCTTATCAAGCCAAAATGATTAAAATATAATTTTTCAACCCAAAATTAACTTCTATTTCCGGCAGCAAAACGAGCAATCCATTATACTAAGTTGAAGCTCTTGTCGAGAGCAATCAGAATACGGTATCAATTTGTAAATCAGAGCACCGAAAAACAATTGAAAATTGCTCGAAAAGTATTGGGTCGCATGATTCAACCCACGACCCACCAACAAACCGCGATGATATTGATCAAGCTATATACCAAATCAAAGAAGAGATTGAGATCAGTCAATTGGTACCTGGATCGGCGTCAAAATCTCACTGAAAAATAGTGAAATATTGATCGTAAGAGCTTCATTCTTCCATGCTTCATGCGTTTCTGTTTTCTTTTTTAATTTTTACTTTACTATATTATTAGTAGCATGTGGTGCACTTTTTTGTAAATTCATAGTGATGATGTCCTTTTTTATTTTTTAGTGTTGGACTTTGTTATGTAGTTTTTTTTTTTTTGAAATTTAATACCTAGTTCGTTTCTTTAGTTGTTCAATAATGGATGAGCAATAATGGACGTTATTTTTACTTTTTCCATGAATCTTCACTCTTTCTTACAAGTATCTTTTTATTTTGAATAGGAAAATTTATGGAAAAAGCCCTACTAAGCTAATAATTTTTATTTTTGAAATTTATTTAAATTTGAGTTATATAGAGAAAATCTTTTTTTTTTCCTATTATTAGTAATAAGTTTTATAAAAAAAAAATGAAAAATGTCACTTTAAATATAAAAAAAATATCACATATAATAAAATGAATTTTTTTTTAAAAAAAAAATTAACCTTCTCATAAATGATCTTTTTATCAACTAAATCATAATTTTTTTATTTTGTTATTTTATTAAATGGGTATGGGTCTATAACAATAATTGTTAAAAAAAAATTATAATTATTATTATGTTATATTGTGAAAGAATTAGCAATCTATTAAAAAAGACATGTATGTTAGCAATCAATAAATATTTATGATTTATTTTCTTCTATTTTGAGCTTGTTGACTTTATTGAGTTACATTTATAAAAAAAATTTTGGGGGAAAATGTGATCCATTCACTTTAAAATATATCCACTTATTAAAATAATAATAAAAAATTAAAACAAAAGAAATACAAAAAAATTATAGATATGCAGGGGAAAGTTTCACATTATTTCCTGCAACTTTTTCGATTAATATTTCACCATTTTTCGGTGAGATTTTGATGCCGATCTGGGTACCAATCAATTTATCTCGATCTCCTTTTTGATTTGGTATGTAGCTTGATCAGTATCATTGTGGTTTATTGGTGGGTCATGAGTTGGGTTGAACGACCTAATACTTTTTGAAGCAAATTTCGACAGTTTTCCCATGCTCCGATTTATAAATGGATGCCGTATTCCAATTGCTCTAGATGAGAGTTTCAACTTAGTATATTGGATTGCTCGTTTTGCAGCCGGAAATAGAAGTTAAATTTTGTATTAAAAAATTACATTTTAATCCTTTTGGCTTGATAAGGAAGACGATGTAAAACTCTAAATTGGTCCAAGGTAGCTGCCACATCAGCAATCAACTGGTAGTTTATCTGGGAACTTGCGAAAATGATTTCTATGCAAATTTCTTTCAAGTTCAGGTATTTTCAAGCAAGAAATTAAAGTTCAAGTACTATTATGTTAAAATCCCAAAAGTTCAGGTAATTCAGGAGAAAATTATCCCGGTAGCTACACTTATTATTTAATCCACAATGTTATCTTAGTTTATTAGCAACTTCTTTGGTATCTAAAAATTAACAAGTTTCGAGAAAAAATTCATGTGCATAAATATATTGAAATTGATGATATCTCAATAACTTGTCAAGTTGGAAACACGAAATTTAATAATAACAATACTTTGCATATATCACGGCTAGGGTTTTTCAAAAAAATCCAATCCGCCTGATCTGATCCGAGAAATAGGATATTTGATCTGATTTTTAGAGTTTCATATATTTCTGTTCGGATATTCGAAAAATTTCGGATCGAATACGGATCATAAATTTTTAAAGTTTCGGATATCCGAAATATCCAATTTTTAATATGATAATAAAAAATAAAAAAAAGGAAAAATTGGGGCAAAAAACCACTATATGTTTCTCACTTTCAGGACACTCTTGCTTTCTTTCTTACATTCTTACTTTCTCTCTCTACTCTCTCTATTACTTCTTCACTTGAAAACTAGAAGTTAAGTAGGTATTCTGTATTATTATTAGTGTGTTTGTTATTAATATTTTCTTTTAATTGCTGTGTGTTTTTCATTAATACTAGTACATACTCTACATAGATCACAAAGAAGGCAGAAAAAAATAGTAATTTCAATTATATTACAAGGTACTTTCAATTATTTGGACAAACAAAAAAGGCAGAAAAAACATCGAATCGGACTGGATATCCAATCCGAAATTTCAGATATCCGAAATATTTTTTTTCGGATCGGATTTGGATCAAAATTTTTCTGATCTGATTTTTTCGGATATCCGAAATTTCGAATCGGATAGGATCGGATATCCGATTTGAGCTCACAGCTTTTAGTATTATGATGAGAATCTAAACTCAAGCTTATTAGTGAGGAAAATGGTAATAAACACATTTTCAAACTTTACTATGGTAAATAGTACTAACTTTTTAAAATTAAGTAAATAGCACATATAAAGTTTAAAATACCTTTCTACCCTTTTAATTAAATAAGTAAAAAAACAACCCAAGCTTTCGATTTTTTCTTCTTATTCTCCTCCTTCTCCTCCTTCTTACATCTCCTATAACACCCTTTAACCCAACCGTAAATAGTCAAGCTAAGAGATATTACATTAAATATGAACGTGGTATAGAACATTTCTTTTATTAAAATACTTAAATATTACAACCCCAAACATACTTAAATTGTTCTTCATACAATTTAAAAATAATACAGTACATGCCAAATTAGAAATTCTTATTTTACATATGGACAAAATACCCGCTGGCTTCTTGATACGTTGGCCGACTGCTAACGAATTCTTGAACTCTATTGATTTTATTGCTCCTCGCCAAAACCTAAGAGTTAAAATACTTAACTCGCTGAGCAAACTTTGCTTAGTGAATACTTTAACTTTGAATAATATAAATATTTAAACATATATACAAAAACTTAAATTCACTTAATAAACATTTAAATATATCACCATGAAAGAAAAATATTAAACAATTAATTAAATAAATCTTGCATCAAAATTTATTTAAAATAAATTATTTATTTAATTTGCTCTACTAGATACTCAAACGAACCTATATTTCTTGCTTGTGTTAACTTCACCAATTAGTTATGTTACAAATTGGCTATATTATTTCTTTAGATAACTTACCAAATGGCGGACACTAAATGGTTACAGTGTTTATCAATCAAATGGCTACATAAATCGGTTGTCACCTCAATCAATTACAACGGCAATCTCCGTAATAAATCAATGGCCATAAATAAATCACTGGGAATGATCGATCAACCCTACATTAACTCAGTTCAACTAAATTTCAGTGGAGCTTAAAAATAGTCTTTCTTGAATACCACTCTTTTAGTCATAAATACTTTTATAGTTCTCATCTTAATTCAAACATTTTTTAAACATAATTATTTTCTTCAAAACTTATACTTGTAGAATTTATACTTTGTATTTGTTCAAAACTTTAAATAGTAAAAGTATTTATTTTCAAAATTGACTTAAAATCATAATTTCTAAAAAATTCAAACCTTTAATTTAAAAATCCATTATGATAAAATTGGTCTAAGTTATTCTAGGTACTTTGAATTTTCCTAAAATAAATTTAGATTTTCTAAAAAAAATTGTTTCTAGTACTTAAAATAATAAAAATTAACTTAAATAGTTAGAAAGAAAATTTAATATAATATTATAATATTAAAATAGTTAATAAGTAAATTAAATTGAACTTATAAAATGAATGAACAATAAAATAAATAAATATTAAATTAGGCAATTTTGAAATATTAATACTTAAAAGAAATTAAAATAAATGAGCAATATGAAAATTAAAGTAAGAATTAAAATAAATACTCCACAAAATATATGGGTATATAGAAAAGTAATAAAATTAAAGAATTGATAAATAAAAGATAAATAAATAAATAAATCCCCACAAATTAAATGGGTGTTTAATATTGAAATAATAATATTATAAAATAATAATAATAGTAATAAAACTCTACAATTTTAATGGGTGCTTCGTAAAGCAATAATAAAAAAAATATTGGTAATAATAATAAGGAAAATTTACAAAAAACTCCCTAAGTTTAACCTATAACTATATTTTTCCTCCCTGTCTTTTTTTTTCCTGACATAAAAGTCCCTAATTAATATTTATGTTGACAACTTTGCCCTTCCATGAGATTTTCCGTTAAATTCATATGTAATGACCATTTTAACCTCTATTAAATTATATGTGGATTCTTGTGAATTTTTGCTTAGAATATTCCAATCTATTTCCCACCTTTTCCCTCCTTTTCTTCGAAAAAACCTGGGCTGTGGAAGAGGAACAGTTTGCTTTCTTCTTCCTCTTTGTTCACCCGTACATGATTTCAAGTGGTAAGATTTTGTTTAAAATCAAGGTGAAGAAGTCCTCGAAGGTCCTACACTGTATCTGGACATCAGGGTTTTATACTTGAAGAAGGTTAGTTATTTACTGTGATGTCGTTTTTTTTTTTTTGCATTGAGAATTAAGATTGATGCATGTTATAGTGGTTGTACATATAATTGATGCATTGAGAATAAAGATTAAGGTTAGGTGGTTGTCAATATATCATGTTTAGGGTTTTAAGGTATTCTTTAAACAAGTGTTGATCAATGCTCTGTTTTTCATTATAGATTGGTTACTTGTTTATTTAAAATGTTTAAAGCTTGTACTGGACCTTGATGCTTGACTTTTGCATTCAATATGTAGGGTTTGGTTTATGTAGTGTTAGGGTTTAGGGTTTCAATGTCCAATGAATGCTCTGTTTTTTTATTAATGATTTATTTGTATGTAGGATGACAGAATTATACAATCTGTTTATTCATTACGAAAATAGAGTGAAGACAGTAGGCAATGTTAACCCAGATAAATATTGCTATATACAAATGCTCCAGGATGTTTATCAACTCTATGACATTAAAGAGCCTACTGTTGAGATTACATATGGATTAGGAAAGTATAAAATTAATGATGATAACTATGTGCTTGACATGTTTGAAATGTTCAAACACACTGGTAGTGTCGAGGTGTATGTAAATTCTCAGGGCATCCAGCCTCTATCTGTGGATGTTTCTAATGCTAAAAAGGATGGTGTTAGTTGGAGAAGAAGGGTAGTTCAAGATTTACATGATGATGAGATTGTTGAAGTAGAAATGAATTCAAGTCTACTAGCACTCTCTGCACCACCAGTTCCAAATGCTACAATCGAAGGCAGCAATGGGCAAAATAAAGGTAATTATACTATGTTACTCTGTTTTTGTATTTTATTTGCTGTTGAAAATTTAAATTTTTTGTGCTTAACATTTTCACTATTATTTTGCTGAAGGGGATTTTAACGAACAAGCTGGTGTAAATACAACTGAGGGTATATGTGAAGCAGGTGTTGATGCAGCTGAGGGTGTGTGTGAAACTGGTGTAAATACAGCTGTAACTATTTCTGAAGCTGGTATAAATGTAGCTGGGGGTCTTCCTGGAGCTGGTGTATATACAACAGAGGGTGTATGTAAAGTAGGTAGAGTAGCAGCTGATGGTGTTTGTGAAGCTACTGTACATGCAGCTGAGGGTGTTTCTGAATGTGGTGTAAATGCAGCTGATGGTGTTTCTCAATCTGGTGTAAATACAGCTGTGGTTGAACCAACTGTTCATACAAATGAACAACAGCCGAATGTGCAGGCTGTTAGGGATGAGGATAAAGTACAAAATAAGAATAAAGGGACTTATATAAGAGGTGACAAAGCATGGAGTTCTTTGTTTCACTCAACTGATTCTAGTAAAAACAATTCAATCTTATCTTTTTTGAAGAAAACTACAAATTTAAAAAAGGCTTATGGAAAAGCAAGCTTCAACAATACAATAACAGCAGGCATAGCAAATGAAGCAAGTGCTTTTAAGCCTATAAGAGGAAAGATACTAGTTACAAGGGGTGGGGTAAGTTTAGGCAAATACTCACTTAGAAGCAAAGCAAAAGAAATAGAGCAAATACATGCCAGTAGTATAGAGGAAGAGGAAGAGGAAGACTTTGACACAGATAGCAGAGATGAAGATTTTGCTTTTGATTCAAATACTGAATCAAGTGAAGAATATGATGGTAAAAGCAGTGAAGAAGATGAAGGCAGCGAAGATGGTGAAGTCAATGATACAGATAGCATGAGCAGTGATGGTTGGAGCAACATTGATAGTGACAATGATGGGAAAAAACTCAGTGATGTAGAAGAAGAGTACATTTCTACAAGGAGAGACAGAACATTGCATGAAGCTGCCAAGATGCCTACCAGTGAATACATGCCCAAACAAGGACAGCCTATTGGAATTTCAATTAAGCAGACTTTTAAAGACAAGAAGGTGCTCCAGGAAGCTATAAGAGATTATGCAATAGCTGAAGGATTTGTAATTGATTGGATTAATAATGATCCAAAAAGGGTAATTGTTCGTTGCAAAAGTCAAGATTGCAATTGGAGGTTACATGCTAGTATGCTGCCCAATAAGGTAACTTTCATGGTCAAAACTATCCAAGAAGAGCATGGATGTAAAAGAATGTTAGGTCAGACAAATGAAGCTGCAAACACCCCTTGGATAAAAAAGAAGCTTGATGACTTAATAAAAGCAGATCCAAGCATTTCATATGAGTTGATGGCAGTTGATTTGAAGAGCTGATTTGGGGTGGAAGTTCAGCACCATCAGTTATATAGAGCAAGAAAAATAGCTAGGGAAGAAATTGTTGGTTTTCACACTGAGAGTTACAATCACTTAAGGATGTATGTTGAAGCTTTATTGAAGTACAACCCTGGTACAATTGTCAAATTTGAGACAAAAGGAAATGTGGAGGAGGAAGGAGTTGTTAAATTCGAGAGAATATTCATTTGCTTGAAGGGTTTGAGAGATACTTTTCTAAAAGGTTGTAGACCTTTCATCGGCTTGGATGGATGTTTTTTGAAAGGTCCATATGGAGGTATATTACTGGTTGCAGTAAGTCTTGATAGGGATAGATGTGTTCTCCCTATTACTTGGGCAGTTGTTGAATAAGAATGCACTGCGTCATAGAAGTTTTTTATGGATTTTTTGGAGCAATCAATTGGGACACATGGGCCAGTACACTGGACATTTATGTCTGACAGGCAAAATGTATGCAACTTATTTGTTGTTATTTTCTCCCTGCTTGTGAATTGTTACAGTCAGCTTCCTCCCTGGTTTTGTATTAAAATG